>JBBYHO010505539.1:0-71751 GCA_038382025.1 Adansonia gregorii | reverse complement strand
AACATGGAGAGCTCACTAAAATGATGAAGGTGCTAAAAAACAAAAAATGTAAGTGATAGAGTAGGAAGTTATACCAACAAAACTTTAAATTTGGCCAAATAGTTAAAGCAATAGAGATGGCTTGAATTTCCCCATTTTCCTTGTTACAAATAAGCAGCAAAAAGAGAAAAACAATGAGGTTTTGATTCTGGTATGGATGAAGGTGATTTTTAGAATGTGTAGAGGTTGAGAATGGGTGTTTTGGGGTTATTTTTGCCTGGAGGGTGAATAGCTACGGGATTTGGTTTTTTTTTTTGTGTGAATGGGTTTTTGGAAGCTGAAACAAGCTGAAATCTAACCTTTTTCTGCTGCGATAGAAGTGGTCCATTTATACTAGCTTTTTGGAGCCAAATTGGAGGTGTTTTTGGCCATTTCTCAAGGGGGACAAAGTGATGTCAGCATGGTGGCTATAAGGTGGCTGTGGGAGCAACTTGCTACCAATATGATGGGCATAGGGTGGTTGGTTTAAATGCTGAAATAATTTTTCAGAAAATAGGGTGGCTGATGGTGATATTGGCCAATAAACTAGGGAGTAGGGTGATCATGTGATATTGATCCTTATTGATCCAATTTGAAATGATAGGCATAGGGTGGTTGGTTTAAATGCTGAAATGATTTTTCAGCAAATAGGGTGGCTGATGGTGATGTTGGCCAACAAACTAGGGAGTAGGATGATCATGTGATATTGACCCTTTTTTTATCAAATTTAAACTTCAAAAAAAAATTTTGATTCATTCAAAAGTCTAAATTCATAATTTGATATGGGTTTTAATCTTTCTTAATGCAAAAAAATAAGTTAAAATCAAGTTTTGGATCAATGGTGGATGAGTCGAAAATGCTTGGACCGTGAAAATGGCCTATATGTATCGATACATTGCATAATGTATAGACACATTTAGTCCAAAAACCTTAATGGTATCAATACAGTGAACATTAACTATTATCCTAAGTCTTATTCAGATAGGCCATCTTTTTTTCATAGCTCTTTTGAGCTTGTTTTCTTTTTGTTGTGCACTAGGCTTGAATCACAACCCTTTTTTTGATCTAGTTGATAACTTTTAGGGTTATGGTAATTCTCTGAAGATTTTTTTCGAGTTATTTTCTACCTCAGGCACTTTTATTGAGCATTAATTTTAAACCCATATAAGTGCTCTTTGATAGATAAGGCTTATCCATTGGCAACCCGTTCTTAACATAAGTGGCATTGACAAACTCAAAAGACTAAAATAAGGATTCTGAGACATTTTTATTAGGTTTGATATATGGGGTATCAATTAAGGTAGGAGCAATAATATCTTCTTCTCCTCTGATGTTGACAACTTTATTTTTCTTGACAAATTTCAACTTTTGATGTAGTGATAATGGTATTACCATCGCAAAGTGAATGCAAGGCCATAGGTAATTATATGATGAAGCAATGTCCATCACATGAAAGTCTATTTCATAAGTGCATGGGCCTATTTAGAGTGGAATGGTGATGTTTCCTATGATATTTCTACAAGTTCCATCAAACGCTTGCATAACCATACAACTATTTTAGATATGAGACATATCAATGGGGAGCATGCTTAAGCATGAAACTGGCATTACATTGAATGTTGACTTGTTATCAATGAGTGCCTTAGGCAATGTGCTATCTTTGCAATATATGGTGATGTGAAAGGCTTTATAGTTTCCCATTCCTTTATGAAGGATTTCATCATTGCTAAAAGGTATATAGTTATTGGCAATGATATTGCTTACTAGATGATTCAACTAGCCTATTGGGATGTTAGAAGGGATATATACTTCATTCAATAACTTGAGGAGAGCATTCATATGAGCAATAGTAGTTATAGCCAAGATATCTTGGCGAGATGTTTGTTCAAGTAATCAATGATGCTGTATTCACTACGTTCAATGAACTTAAGGAATTCTATAGCTTCTTTCTCATTCACTGGCTCTTTAATAGCTATCGGATCTGACTTATTAGTTGCAAACTTCAGTGCTTGAGGAATAGGAGTATTGTTCTTTATTAAGTTTCACTTCTTGATGCAGTTAGGGCATAACATCTACTAATACTAGTTAGATGGCCTACCCTTAAGAAGTCAACATTTGCTGCTTGTCGACTAGATTCTCAGTGATTAAAGTTTTACTTTTGTATTTCCAGGGAAGCACCTTGTTGTCTTTATACAGGAAAACAGATGAAAGTTGAATAATCATCTATGATATAGGCTGAATAAAGATAGCTTTGATATTCAGTCAGTTGTTAAAAAAACTAATGGCCTTTAAACCCTATAAGGAGGATTTTTTTCTCTTTTTTCTATAGTGTTGATAGATGGTATCACATTTGCTAACTTGGTATGTGAGGCTTTCTTTTAATTATAGAATTCAATGTCGCCTTCATTCATTATTCTTTGAACCATAACATAAAAAGTATGCCTATAAATGGTATAAAAATCATAAAAGTCATCAGCTTTTTCCTTTGTCATTTCGGGCTTCTTACTAATTCAACTTGTACTAGGATTTGCCAAACTAAATTCATTGGCATTCTAACCTCGCTTATGTTCTTTATCATATTGTAGTCTCCTTCAATAGCCATTCTATTTACATCTGATTCGGTATGAGGTTCGGATGAGCTGGTTCAAACATTGGACTTTGGCCCTTATTTAGCCTCAACCTTTTCGTTGCCTTTGTTTTTAAAGGTATCTTTTTCGTCAAGTCACTTTTCATGGCTTCATCGACCATTCGACATAATACAATTACATCTATAAAATTCCTTGGAATGCTTTTTACTATCTTCTCATAGTAAGGGGCTTATAATGTGCCAACGAATCTAACAATCATCGCTTTCTCTATCAACTAGGAGTGAATCTGAGTGGCTCATTCCTTCTACCTCAGAGCATATTGCTTAAAGCTTTCATTAAATTTATTTTCTATGCTTATGAGAGAAAAATAATTCAAAACCCAATTGGTGGTAGGTCTTTTCTCATCTATGGCATTAATAGATAGACTCATGCATTCATCCTATCTCTTATAAAACTCGATTTTGGACTGGTACATCATCTTTTGAACTATTCTAGGAAAAGTGGATGGTGTTGCATAATGTGCCCTCGACTGTGGTGGCAATAAAATGGTTTAATGGTTTTTTTACGCTAGTCTTTTATATCTAATACTACTCTCACCTTCACAAAAACTTGCCATACCTTGCTCATTGGTTTCTTGACTTCTCTAATGTTTCTTTTGACCCAATAACCTTTTCTTTTGATCACGATATTCACTCTCGACTTTGCACAGTTAAAAAGGATATTAGGTGTAACATTAGGTCCAGGGCCTTGTTCAACCTTGATCACACCCTTTTCTAGCAGACTTTACTCTTTTCTCTTGAACAAGGTGCAATTCTCAATAGAATGACATGCTTTGGCATGGCATTTGCAATAAGCATTCTTATTGTACCATTTAGGATATAGAGGTGATCTTGGGTTTATGAATATCGAGGTGACTATTTGACTTGCCAATAGATAAAAGTAAAACTCTTTGTAAGATAATGAAATGGCTCAAAATGTTCTTTTTTCTAGGGTGTTTGTTGATTATTTAAAGCTTTTGCATTGTTTGCATTGTGGACTATGCTTTGAGCAGCGTTTTGAATGAGATTCAACATAAAACTCATTGTTAGAGTGAACTTCATAGAATGAACTAATTGTGGCATTGGTGAATAGGGGTTAAACCTAGATACATCATGTTTAGAGAGTATATACCTTATGCCAAATATGGATTTTGAGTGAACTTAACATGACTTTTGCTAACGACATTCACCTCTTTCCCTTTACCCTTGACCATTGACTTTTTAGTTAAGCTAAATAATTCTTCACTGGATATTTTGCCACTTCTGATAGCATTCTCGATCATTTTACCCAATATAACCATGTTAACAAAATTCTTCATGGCATTTCCTACCAACCAATCATAGTAAGGAGCTCGTAGGGTGTTGAGAAACATGACTATCATTTCTTTTTTAGTTAAAAAAGGGTGAACTTGAGCTGCTTTTTCTTTCCACCTTTGAGCATACCACTTAAAGCTCTCAAAACCTTTCTTTTCCATATTCATGAGGAAAACAATCTAGGGCTTAGTTGGATACATGCTTATATGGATCAAGGAAAGCACAGCCAAATCCATCTGTCTAAATTTTTATAGGATCAAGCCCTATATACCAAAAGATGGCTACTTTAGTTACACTATCCTAGAAGCAGTGAATTAACAACTTTTCATTCTCCTTATATCCAATCATCTTGCACAATACATGCAAAAGTGGGTAGTGAGGTCTACGGTCCTAATGTAATTTTCAAATTCTAAAATTTAGGCAAGATACGAGACAATAAAAGTCTTAAAGATTTGGCATCTGCAATCCTAAATTTTTTGCTTCCTTCCATATCTTGAAGGTATTTTTCCAGTGACCGATACTTGTTTAAGTCTTTATCAATTTCTAAAAACTTATTCGCTCTTTTTTACTTCACTTACTAATCGAGATCTAGGACTATGGGCCTTAACGGTGAAGAGCCTACACCTAGATGTCTTTAAACCAGATGGGGTATGATTATTCGGTTAATGTAGATGAATGGTTGAGTTGATGGGATCATGGCTACTAGAGGATACTATTCATGTGATGCATTTTCCTAAGCGTTGGTGGCTTTAATAGCACTATTCAAGTTGCTCTCCAAATTAACTAGTTTTTTCCACATCAACAGTGTTTGTTTGCTTTTGTTCCTTCAAAGCCTCAGATAATTGCTTAGTAATTCTGCAATTTAAGCTTGGAGTTCCCTATTCTCATGAAGTGATTGTTCTTAAAATGCTCTATACATCAGCCTGAGTCATTCTATACAAGTGTGGTGATCATTTTCCATGGCTTTCTTGTGTTTGCAAGTGTTATACCAATGGTGGATAGTACGTTTCATGTTTTAGAGCACCTTCACTTTAGATTATTATTGGATTAGACTTTTAGATATGTCATGAGCATGCCTGATGAGATGATGGCAAATATGCAATCACAATAATAAATAACTATTAACATAAATAAATAAAGCAATAATAAAACTGGGTTAGTCAAGCAAATGTAAGAAGGATAATTGGATTAGAGGATAGCTTTGCCAATAGAATCTTTCATTCAAACAACAAAACATCCTGATTATAATGATTACATTTGGAAATGCTTACTTGATAACATGTTCTATGAAATATAATAGTTCTTGTTCATGAGTTCCAGTAGGTAAGATATCATGTATCAATGATTGGGCCACATCCATTATGTCCTCAGCCTCTAACTGGGCTGCTTAAATCTATTCAGTAAGATTGCAATAATGGTCTTGATAATTGTAGCATGCCTAATCAACCATCTGTAGCCATTTTTGCTCTTATCATTTAGAGGCTCTTAATAATTTATCAACTGAGCCTTGGTGAGCGTTTAAGGAATGCTCTAAATCTTCAATTTTTAATGTTAAAGTTTCATTCTCAATCTAGTTTGATCTTAAATTTGAAACTTAAGCTTTTAGACATCTATTCTTCTTTTGGTGGGTTGATAGGAGGGCATCAGTTCTATCAAGCTTCTCTTTATTAACCCTAGCCTTTTTTTTCCATTGTTGTAACTCTTTTTCGAGGGTAACAATTTTTACCCCCCACGTAGCTAATGGCTTATGAGGGCTTTGAGATTTGCTTGCTTTACTAAGTGCCATGCAGTCTTTCATCACACTTTTAAGATCTTACTTGAAGCAGCTTTTCTTTTTAACAACCTAGCTCATTTTACCATCTTAAAGATAATGATCCATTTCCAATTAACTCTTTTCCTCTTTAAAAAAGTATTTCCTTTGTAAAGGTTGCCTTTTTTTATTTGAACTTACGCTTGAACGATTCAATCTCAGAAGGAAATTCATCAACCGATACGTGTGATGTTTCAACACTAGACAAGGGTAAGGCATAATTAATGCGATGAATTCTCCACTCATCATATTCTAAAATCATTCTACTTTATCTTTAATACTTCTCCATACAATGGGTTTGTCTTTAATCATAGAAGGCTAGCTGAACTTTTGACTTGTAGTCAGGTTTGCCATAATCGAATCCTATTGCTTAAAGTTTTGAATGAAAAGGATAAACTCTCAGCAACTAAAATTTTCGTAGGACTAAGATAGGTGCATAGCTATTGCTTCCCTATAATCTCATAAACAGCACATAAATATAATCTCTACATCGATATATTATTGTCTTAAGCCATTTCTTCTGAAAGACATTAGAGATACGGCTAAAGTGGGGTAAGAAATTGTATGACATTATCTTTATTTCAAGGCAAAAGTGGCTGACAAGCCAAATGTGAAAAACTAGAACACATCTAGTGAAGTGACTCATCACATTTTCTTATAAAAGTTAAGAGCTTGAATAGTTTCAATAATTATGGTAGATGAATGATTGATGTTACAAGATAATTGGGCAAAGAGATCTGCTACCATCCTTTCAACATCGCCTTATGTTTTCGAACATATGATTAGACCATATATTACCAAAGCATAGATATCTTGAAGTTTTTGGATGTTAATGGTATTTGCCCTTACTTCATTTACACTGGCCCATGAGATGCACTCACTTTCCCTTTCGTCTTGATATGACTCTTAATCTAGAACTCTGTTGCCCTAAGAATCCAAGCTAATCTTTTTTTTTGGAATTTGAAGATTACAAAGCCTTATAATAAATTTTATCAATCTTGGCCCTCTCAATGTTGAGTAACGTGACATATTCATCGACTTTGGGGACCAAATCCTTATGGTTGAAAGTGAAACATCAGTATGCTAGGTTTTAAAACTGAGATGCTGTTTGCAACAAGTCAACATCCAAACAGACATGGAGTAAAAAGGCCATGACTTCATACCTTTTCATGAATGATTCCTTTTCAGTATTATTCCAACTTGTCTGTATATGTTTCAGATCTTGCTAATCATTCTCATGGTACCCTATCTTGACCCTTTCATGAATCATTTAGAGACACCTGAGTTTGAGAATGTCCCCATTTTCATATTCTTAGCACTCCACCATGCTTATAGTTTTTCAAAAGAGTTTAGATCTGAAGTAAATTGTTGTTCCATGATACCCTTGTTGAAACTAAATCATTGGCTAATTGTCCTATAGTGACAATGATTATGATGAAATAATGCATGCATCAAATAAAAAAGCAAAAAAAAATGAGGTAGTGACCATACGAAATGATAAGCATAAGAATAAGGGAAAATAAAAGAATAGAACAAAAATCCATCACAAAATTTACCCTAACAATAGGTGATATGTTATCTAAAGACGAACATGACAATCATGAATGTTATGATAATAAATGATAGCATAACAACATGTCTGGGTAAGAATGATTATCTTAATAAGGTGATATAATACCTCACAGGGACAAAAATTGATCAACGAAATGGCAATATTTGTTCAACATCATATATGGCTTGTACACGTTAATCATTTAGATAGCATGATAGCTTGTTTAGGTCAAATATGACTCTTTTAGGATGATAGGGAGCATTGTAAGCGATGACATTCACTTTTCATCACCCATTTATTAAAGAAGGTTACTTGTAAAGAATAATGGCATGCCTTAAAAATGATCATGAAATAAAATGAAAAATATAAATGACAATGTTTGTCCATCATCGTTTATGTAACCATGGCATATAGAAGTCAAGGTGAGAAGTGTTTCCTTTAATGACCTTATTTGCCAAGTTATTCTAGCAACATTCTAGTATGGTTTGAAATAGTTTGGCTCATAAGGTTTGCTATATGGGTTTGAGTTGATGCCTAAATTGGTATCTGAATTGCTCTTCCATCTAATAAAGAAAGCTGAGGCACCTAGATCCTCGTGGGTTTGGTTTAATGGGTTTGATCAGATGGATGCATTTCCCTATGCAAAGGTAGAAGGGTACTTATGAAAGACATAGGTAATTTACACCTAAGAAAATCTTGCTATTGCTATACGGAGGGGTACTCAAGAAGGTGGATAGCTTATTTCCTTATAATAATTAGGATGCTAACCTCACCAAGGAGTTTGGTGGGAATCTAATGCAAATGTATATGCATGGTGTCTGTTAGGGAAATAATCAAACATTTTGTTTTACCCCTGTATTACCATACTTATTCGAACTGATATCTATTTGGGAATAGAGTGGTCCTGACAATCAGAAGATAAAACCATGAAAGGTAAAAGGGTTAAAAGATAAAGATAAAAAGGATTATATCTAAATATTGATTGAAATTGAAAAAAAAAACAAGAACTAGGTTAGACATAGCTAGTTATAGGCCTAACTCTCTAAGTTTCTAATAGAGCCACCAAGCTTTCACTACGTATCCTTTTTTGCAACCCAAAGGGAACACACAATTTAAAAAATATGGTATGAGTATAGTGGTTAGACCCTTTTGGTTATCCCTTGATCGATATCTGAATTAGGTGTAGTAAGATGAAGGGAAGAAAGATCGCCAGGCAAATTACTCACCCATCTAGTCTCGAAAGGTTGACATAAAGTCACCATAAATTTCGAATCACCATTGATCATTTTAGGCTAGGCAAGATCGGATGCCTATTGAAAGCAATATTACTAGTTACAAAACTTAAAACATTGATTTCAAGGTTTAGAAAGTCTAAAGATTTGTCAATTAGGTTTAGGAGTTGGTTATGCAATAAGAAGGATTAGCACCTCTACAATGCCCAAAATCGATGTTTGCTAACCATGTCTCACTTTGGTTTAAGTTTAATCAGTTTCACTTTATCATTATTTTTAATTTAATGCATGAATTTTTGTGAAAATGGTATATCCAAGTTTTAAAAGAAAATTTTGATCACTTACGCACCTCAAAGGTGTAGGGAACATAAATATTTTTGTTGAAAATAACTTCCATATTAAATTTTAAAAATTTGAATATTCCATGCTCAACACTGGAGAGATACTAAAGCAGAACATTGCCTTGTAATTTTTCAAAATAATTTTTAAAATATGAATGCATGCAGTCATTGTAGAGGGAAAAGTGTTAGTAAGCCAAAAAGAATATAAAAACTTTGCACAAAAATAAACACACAAAAAACATAATAAAGGGAGGGATAATTGGAAGTATCTAATAATTGTCTTCAATTATTAAAGAACAATTAAGATAACTTCAAATCTAGTGGTAACTTAAGGGATAGAAAAATAAGGCTTTGATTAGTAAACCCAGAGTCTCCAAGAGAAAGAATTTAAATTTCAAGGGAAATTGGAAAAGTGAGGTTAGAGTATCCCCTCAAAAAGTGAGGTTGGAGTATCCCCAATGATGCTGATTTGGATGTGTTCAAAAGAAGGTTTTGCTCAAAAAACTTTTAAAAAGCTTTGGAAGAAGGAAAATTTAGATTTTAAATTAAAAATATGGTTGGAGTATCCTTTCAGTGATCAAGACTGAAGTATCCCCAAAGGCAAAAATTTTATGTTTGTAAAAAGTTTAATTATGAATCCTGAAAAGAAACTGGAAAAGAGAAAATTTAATTTTTAAATGAAAAATAGGGTTGGAGTATCTCCTTAGACAGTGGGGTTGAAGTATCCTCAAAGGAGAAAAATTTTTTAAAGAAAAGGTTTTGATTAGAAATTTTGAAAAAATTCGAGAGAGAGAGAATTCAAGTTTGAATAAAAAAAGGTTAGAGTATCCCCTCGAATAGTGGAGTTAGAGTATCTAGTGAAATTTTGATTTTTATGGAGAAAAGGAATATTTTTAAGAAAAAGGTATTTTAAGAATAGAAACAGAGAGTTTAAATAAAATTATCTTTTTGTTTTAGCCTAGATCTTAGTCTAGAGGGTTTATGTTGTAGTACGAGACTCCATAAACAATGCACTTTGAGACATTCGAATGTCTCGGTAAAGGTGGTTTAGGAAAACTTAGAGATATTCAAATGCTTTGGAGTAGGAATTCAAAAAATTAATTAATTTTTACTAATGCTGAAAATAAAGGATAACATCACACTTTCCCCTTTTTAGAATTTATTTTAGGAAAATTTAGAGGTATTAGGAGCCAGATGAGGTGCCACTGAAAGGTAACTCCATAAGATTTAATGGAAAATATTCCAAAAATCATAGAAAATCACTTTCTAGGTAAAAATAATTTTTGAAATTGGGTTTGTTTTGACACTAGAGCATAAGTATGGAAAAAAATGTGATGGACTTTGGAAAATCATCTCGGACTTATTTGTAATCATCAAATCATAGATGATACCTTTCTAAAAAGGGAAATTCACTAATATTCTAGGAAGAATATTTAAAAAAATGGCCCAAAAGGAATTCAGTTTGATGGTTTCAAGGGTTCCCGGCAATAAGGGTTGAAAAAATCTTGACTCTTTCATCTGAATGGTCTAAGTGCAATCAAAACATTGTTAGAAAGGTAATTTGATGTTCTTTTAAGGATAAATATCAGAAAATTTGAAAAAAGGTTTGGTCTTGAAAAATAATTTTTTTAATGTTGGGCACAGTGCTGACAAAGCAAAAATAGGGGAGTATTTCTATATTTTTAGGTTTCCAAACTCAAGCCAAGGATGTCTGAATGTCGTGACATAGAGAAAGGAATGGCATAGGGCGAGTTCATTCCATAATTCAAGAGTAGTTTAGGATGATGAAACAGCCCGTTGAGCATGCCATAAATGAGAGTATTAAACTCAAGATCAAGGCCTAATATTTTTTAACAAATAAGAGGGTCATTCTTCTAAACAAAAAGCATTTTTAAGCTTATTCAACCTTGAATCTAGACCTAGAAAGTTTGATTATCCCGAAGATTAGAGGATCAATTGTAAGAAAACATTAGATCTATGTTAGTCTTTATCTATTAAAGGTAGCATAGATTTAACTTAGGGTTTTTTTTCAAAAATCAGATTTTTGCAATGAACAAGCAAGCATTTTGGCAAAAAAGTTATGAATGAAATGCAATGTACATAAAATTGGGCACGAATAGCATATTTAAACAAGCAAAGATGATATTTTGACAATGGAAAAGGTGGCTAATATCTAAGGTGATGATAAATAATATGCGTGAGAATATTAATGAATGATGGTGTGAACATATTTAAATGAGGAAAAACTGCTAGAATTTTCAAGATGACATTTTTGTTCAATGAAACCTACCAAGATGCAAGATGATGCATGAATATGCTCAAGAGATGTCAAGGTAAACATTCAAGTATGAGCTAAACATGGGAAACTGGATGAAACATGACAAGAAATGCATGAACAGGGACTATTGTGATGGTAAAAATGAAACATTGCATGTTTAACCATCCAAGCAACATTAAGGCATTAAGAGTATCATCAAAATCATAAGGTTACCACAACTAAGGCCACAGTAATGCATGAGAATCTTAGAAGGGTCATGGTAACATAAAAAGGTCACTATAATTATGTAAATGTTGAAAAATAAGAAAATAAATAAAGCAATAGGAAAAAATATAACAAAAGCTTTAAGCTTTAGCCTCGTTCTTTAAGTAGTAACTTTGGACTCACTTTTTTCCTTCTTTAGATGTTGATTAGCAAGAAAATGATGAAAACAGGGTTTTTTTTAGTTATAGTGTTGATGGAAGGGAGTTTTGAAAGGAATGATGAGTGGAAAGAAGGGTTTTGGAAGAGCTTTTAGTAGGAGTTTTAAGGAGCTACAAGAATAGAGAAAGGTTTTTGGTTTTATTGGTGGTTGAGGAATAGCGAAAGAATGTATGAAAGTGAGTCTTTTTTGCTGAGAATATGTGTGTGTGTGTGTGTGTAGTATGTAAGGTTCTATGTTGTTTATGTATCCTTGTCTCAGTTAATATAGCTACGTGAATATAAAAACAAAAATACAAAAAGTTAAGGGTATTGGAGCATGTACCTCATGCAGGATAAGGTAGAGTGCTTAGTTGCCATGCAAGCTAATTGGCTTGCTCAACAAAACAAGTGGATCAAGGCCACTTTGTGCAACTGAGCATTAAGAAAAATTAGTCTTACCCTTTAGCAACTTCCATAATGTCATAAAATGTCCCTTGTCATGGCTATTTGGGTTTTAAAAATTTCTTTAAATCTAATCGCAAGTCCAAAGCTTGGGACTGGTATGAATTTTAATGATTTTTGGTGCAAAAAACATGTTTAAGTTTGATTTTTAGATCAACAGCGCGAAGGCTAAAAAGTAGTTTGAACTCGTAAAACTACCTTGGTGTATCAACACAAAGCATTTTGTATCAATATACAAGGAAAATTTTGGCCACCAGTACCGATACAATGCAGTTTGTATTGGTACCAAGAACAAAAAATGTTCCTAGTCTTAAGACTTAGAGACCTATGATACTATAAAGGCTTGCATTGGCACTTTTGCTTGTGTATCGATATATTTGGTCAAAAATCATGATTTTAGCACGGCCAAGGATTATATCGACACAAACATGCTAAGTACTATTACCACACCTTAGGTATTGATACCAAATCCTCTTGTATCAATACTACATGTGAAAATTTAAATTTTTAGTGTTATGAAAGCTTCATATCAATACCTACACCTAATGTGACTTGCATGTACCTTAGGCTCTCTGAATACCTCACCTTGGTCAATAATAATGGGAAACTAACTTGTGATCATCTACATGACACCAAGGATGCTTAGAATAAAGACCTCTGATGCCTTAGATAATGGCCTAGACAAAATAGGGTGTCTATAGGCTATATTTTTATATGTTGATTGGACTAAACCTAGACTATTTGTGATGATTTTGAGAAAACCAATTTTAAAAAGCTTGTTTGATTAGCTCTAAGATGGCTAAATGAACTAGGGGTTCAATTTATTCCATTACTAGAACTAAAATTTTGAGATCAATAAGCCTTACACCAAACATTGCTTATAAATAAATCCCTTAACATAAACCAAATTTGCTCAAAAATAAATTCCTCAAGCCTTTTACCTAGCATCAGAAAACCATTGGACCTTATGAAGGCTCCAATAGACATTTGTGTGGATTACCTTTAGAGGTAGGATGCTTGTGATGCTTGTAGCCTCAAAAGACAGATTGAAGTAACCAGGCTGTGTCAACAATCATGTAGGGATTTACGCATTCAAAGTTACAAGTGTCTAAGTAGGTAAGATCCCTATTAGATATACATTTTAAAGTATTAAAATTGTCCATTTTGACATCTCTATCTAAGATCCTAAGGAAATCTTAGTATTTCTCTATTTACTTTCTGTTGCATATATTTAATATGATTAAATATTTTATGTTTATTTGGATAGGAATGAACTCGAAGTTTCCCTTCAACCATACATCAATTTTTCCAATTTTGTTCCCATACCACTTTGATTATGAAAGCCTCTATTTTTACATGATTTTCAATTTACATAATTTTGTCCTTACATCACATAAATCTTCAATGACTTCTTCCGTTAACCCTAGTTGTCCTAATTTTCATCACTATTATCTTTGACTGGTATTTTTCCACTACTTATGCACTTCGGTTTCACAAATTTCGCCCTTTTATTACTTCAATTTTGAAATGCTCTTTTCATGTAAACCTTTATTTCATCTAAATCTTCATTTATGTTCTTTCTCCATCCTAATCGACTCAATTTTTAGTTCCCATCTTTGATTAGCTCTCCTCCATAATGCCCATAATTTAATTTTTGAAATTTCCCCTTATTACTTTAATTTCAAAGTCCTTTTAACTTTTAACTTATGCAATTTAGTCTTTTTGCTTACCTAATTTCTTAAATTGCTTTGTTAATCACTTTCAAGTTTTTCAATTTTGATCATTATGTGCTTCTAATTTTGTCTGCTCACTTTTCTGTAGCCTTAAACTTTAATTTCTTTTTTTTTTTGCACAACGCTTAATTCATTCAATTTAGCCCTAGGATTGTTTTGTCTAATTAACTTCTCCAACATCTGTAACTCCTTAAATAAGGCCTCTAAACATCGTTATTCACTTTGGATGGGTCAAAGGAAAAGAAATTCCTTCTAATGGTTAAAATTGAAAAAGGTCAATTTGGGGGCCTAGACAAAATTATGCATCTATATTTATAAATAAGATTTAATCTATTATATTTAATAATATATTAAAATTATAGTAAAATTATGCTTAAAAGTATATTAAAATATTTTTATTTTTATTGCTATTTTAACCTATAAACTGTAAAGAAAAGCTTGAATGCAGTGCCATGGGTTCTTAAAATTTTTATCTAGATTGAAAAAAATTTCTATTTCCATGTACAATAATCTCTAATAATCTACTAAACTTATTTGTCAATATTATCCATGACTGCTAGAGAATAAACCTGTGCAAAAGCTTCAACCAACTAGCCTTCTTTACTATTCTCTAATTTTTAGACAGTGGAGTGTGTGCGCACCTAGTGCCTCGATCAACTTTAGGTCATGTGGTTTGATTCTCTTTTTGACCACCTTGAGCTCTTAGATTTATTGTCATGTGAAAGCATGATAATAAATCCTTTTTGAAAAGTCAATGGCCTAACCATAAAATAGAAGCACCAACTCTTATTTATATTGAGTGATTAGGTGGTTTCTTAACCTGAATAGGATAGATCTAAAAGTTTTACTCTTTTCCTACCTTTATGATAGCCAGCCACCCTAGGGATAATGCTCAAAGAATTCGACCAACCCTTTGAGATAAAAACCAAGAATTCAGCCACATAAATTAGGGAGATATTCAAGTTTGATTTAAATTCTAGTTTTAATTTAATTCAAACTCCTACATTTATTTTCTTAAATAATAGTTCATAAATCCAATCCTATTTTAGATAAGATCATCGTAACCTTATTTGAATAAGATTATTATTTAATAATTATCATAATAAAATTGCATAAATTAAAATCCCTTTCTTTTCTCTCCTAATCCAAGTCAAATTTAAATTTTTAATGGACAAGTTAAGATAACATTGTAGTTAAAATCTATTTAGGATATTTTCCATATTTAACTCTTATAAATATTTAAATAAGATTATTTAGATATTTTAATTGATTATTAAAATAATTAATTTATCGATATCCTTAATTTAAATTACTAATCTTTTCTAAATAAATATTGATCCAAATTAAATATTTGCCCTATGCAAAACAAAATTATCTTATCTCCAACTTGGTTGATGAAAAACGCCTACACCTCTAGGAGTGGCTGATGCCCTATTTCACCATTGTGAAAATCAACCTACCTTAAGTACTTCAATTGATAACCATCCATTAAGGAATTATGTTGAGCTAGTGAAAGGACCAATTAGACATAGATAATTAGGCTCTAGTAATCTATGTAATTAAATATTCTACACATAATCAATTAATCATATAATTATTAATCTCATAATAATACTACTAAATACCTGAGACTGCACTCTTAATGATGTACCATATTATGAAAATGTATGAATAGCCGTAGCCTAATGATCTCGTCATATATATAATACCCTTATATGATATTCATGATCAACTTAAGACTAAAATTTGTTTTACCTGTTTGATCATTTTATCTTAAATTTCCATTATACACCTTAAATGAAAATGACTATTCACTGCATGTGTATAATTAATGATTTGATATTCAAATGACTTAGGTCTCATCCATTTTCATTGTCCTATATAATGCCTTATAAAAGGATAACCTTAACTCTTTATAGAAGCTATGATTCCATATCCACGAGTGAAGCTCACATAGAGTGTAAGTTATATACCAAATGAATTGGTCTAGTAGCTTATTACTTCAAGATGCTTGAGCCTTTGGAACATCAAAGTATACAAGTTATAAACATGGAGTCAATTACTTACTTAAGGTTGAGGTAATTGCACAATGAACATTAAAAGTGAATAAATCTATCTAAACGAACTTATTAATGAATTAATTGCAGCTTGGTCTAGTCCTATATATCACTACATGTAGGTGATATATCTGTTTATACTTAAGAGTTGGCTACCTTTTAACGGCCATGATAAACCATATCTTCACTAGGATTTAGATGATATAATAGCTTTCATGTGAGTTAATTGCTCACATTAACCTCATAGACTATGAACTATTAATTTAGACTACTTACCTTAGAATGTTGTCTTCTTGTATATAAAGTCTATTGTATGCAACATTCTAATAGTTTAAATACAAGTAGTCAATAAGCCATATTTGCTAATATTTACTTTAACTTGTAAATAGAATGAAAAATAGAATAGTAATGATAAAATGAATAACCTCGTATATATATTTTAATCTATTTAAATTTAAAGAAATACGTAAAAATGTCTTTCATAGTTAAGGTATTCCAAACATAAACACCTAAAATATTCTTTTTCCTATCATTTTCTCTTAATAATTTCTTTACCTCAATCATTCTCTCTTCAACTCTATCTTTCTTAACCATATTTTTTAGAAACTATCACATCTTTCCGTATTTTGTCATAGGCTATCTTTTCTAACACCAAAGTTTCACTACAAGCTAATTTGAGCCTCATTTTCATGGTTACCTATCTCTTTTAAGCTTTTGACATGGCGTTTTAATTATGAAGGTCATAACGTTCCACCAACTCTTAGAGCCTTTTATCTTTTGCGGGCCTCTAATAATCGTTATGTTCTTCTATAACCTTTTAGTTACAAAGGTCATAAATTGTTTTTCATTAAAGAGTTTAAGGGTTTAGGTAAAGCATTAAAAATGAAGAATAGGCTTTTTATTAAAGAGAAAAAGAAAACTTAAATAGAGATATTTTATTGCTTGCTTATTGGGGTTGTTGAAATGAAATGGAATTTAAAATTTCTAAATATAACAAAAATATCCTTAATGACCTTAGACAAATGGGAAAATTTTCCAAATCATCCCTTTTAGGTTTAGGCAAACAATAAAATCCCTATAAAATTTTTCCTTCTTGAAACAAAGGCATGCATGGCATATTGATGTTATCCTAGGATAGTACCAAACTCAAGTCACAGTATTCATCAACAATTTAGAAGAAATAATAATAAAAAATAGATGAATATGCAAACATAAGTTTCATGGTGACATGTAAAATGAAATTCAACTTATACGTAACATGCCTAAGCAAAAAAATTTACTAACACATCCACCAAGACCTTGATTAATCAAGAAATGGGAAAGAATGATTAGAACCTTAAAGGATCTTTAAAGTTTTAGAATGCTTAAGGTAATAAAATGTTCACGACGATGGCATTTTATAGCTACTTTTGGGACTTTGTGAATGTAGAATCAAAGAATGGTTAAGATCCTAGAAGATCTTTTAAGTTTTGTAAATGTGGTTTTATACCCTGGTAATAATTGAATACCAAGGAGTTTTTGTGTTCATAAGACAATGATGTTTTGTCATGATTCAAAATCTTTGAATTTTTGCTTCCATGCTAATCTCCCCATGTTTATACGTAGCCAATTACTTATTAACCCATGCTTATCAACAATACTAATTCACTTATAATTCATTCATAAATTGAGTTCCTTAATCATTAATGTTCATTTAATCATGACCTTTAATGATTTAAAAGGATTCATTAAAACCCGCAAAAAAGGTTATTAATGGGATCATGTCCTTTTGCAAATTAATTCAAATGTTTTTGTTTTCTTCTTTAAGGTTAGACATAGCTAGAAAGCAAAATAAAAGGAAAGCATACTATTTATCTAAATGAGAGAAACCAAACTTAAAACCGTAAAAAAGACAAGTATCCTAGATGCTTTAGATTATTTAAGGAGCTGGGAAAAGAGAGAGGCTTTAGAAAAAAAGCTATACACAAGGGCAAACTTCTAGATGAGGACATTAACTTCTAATTCAAGACCAAAGAGCCAGTTTGCAAGCCTTATTCTAGTTGCTAAACCAAAATTGCTAATTAAAAGATTATAAAAAATGGCACAAGGCTCAGAAATGCAACAAAATTTAAACCAGTTAGAGAAGAGGCTACTAGCTATCGAGTATAAAGAATGCTTTAAAGTCACAAAGGAATTGCTACTAGTCCTGGATGTGATCATTCCACCAAAGTTTAAAGTTCTAAAGTTTTAAAAGTATGGTGGATTCTCATGCTTGAAATTGTATCTAATAGCATATTACAGCATCATGGCTAAACATGTCGAGGATAGAAAGTTTTTCACTTATATTTTTCTTGAAAGTTTAATCAAGATAACATCCAAGTGGTATTGCCTATTAGAAAAAGGTCATGTGTGCACATAGAGAGACTTATCTTAAGCATTACTGGAGTGATACAAGCATATGTTATAGATTGCGTCTGATTAGTAGACTCTTCAGAATAATAAGAAGAATCCTAATGAAAGCTACAAGGATATGCCTGCTAAAGGAAGAATATGGCTTCATGAGTCCAACTACCTTTTATCGATAGAGAAATGCATGTTTACTTTATGGATACTTTTTTATCTTCATACTATGAGAATTTAGTTGAAAATACTTTCTCAGAGTTTGTAGACATAATGTTTACTATGGAAAGAATCGAGAATAGCATAAAGATTGGATTGATCATAGATATGAGTAATGCAATGTTAGTAAGGCAAAAAATGAATGCTATCACTCAATGCATGTAAGACTTAATCTTCAGCAGTGAGGACAAAAGAAAATTAGTGGAGTGAAAAGACCCATTCAAACTTTGTTCTCACTTCCATCCATTTATAAATCGGTGACTTTAGCAAATCAATCCTTATATTCTGATGCCCTTTATGGAAGCTTGTCTAGACTAAAATTTTGATGTTTTATGGGATTAAGGGAGTAGTTTATGTAATTCTTAAAACCTAAAGAGAAAGAAAGCAATATTGTATCACTCTTTATTAATCTCCTACACAGAGTTTTTTCATATACTTGTTTGGATTTAGAAAATCTTTATTGCTCTAGCAAAAGTCTAGGAAACTTCCTGACTTGGAACAGTATAATCCAAGCATTAAATATGAATTTCACTAAAGGGTAAAAGACCATTCCTTTGAGGGCATTAAAGAGCAAATTACTAGCCTTGATAGATGTAGACTTGTCAAAATTTAATGAGCTTATAGATATGTATCAAGGTTGGTTGACCTAAAGCTTATTAACCTTAGGGTAGTATGCCAATCAACGGTAGTTGCTATCTTAGGTTAAAGATTCTATACATTTTTCATTTAGAAAACTATGAACCTTGGGTCAAAATTAATGTAGTTTAGTTTGTGAGAATTATGCATTCTGTCTGTTATCCTTGGCTCTTCCAATATCAAGGGTAATGCGAGCATTATAAAATTTTTGGATGTGATTAGTGATCACTTTTAGATTGGACTCTTTTAAAAGAAAGAAAAATGAAAGAAACCAATGAAAAGAAAAAACATTAAACCTCTAATTATGCATTTCTTATTCTAGGTATTCAAATGAAAATCTTTCTACAACCAATCTTTTTATTTTAATTTCATTGAAGGTTGAACAAGTAGATTATGTTTCTAAAATATTCGAATTTTGGTAGTTTTACTTATCTTAAATTGATGCTGGGATTCTAAGATCTCCTAAATTCACTTGGATAACCCATGCCATAAATTCCCTAAACTTTTCTTGAACCCTTGACCTATGAGGAATGAGAACTAGCCAAAAAAACTTTCGTCAAAGATGAATCCTTTCTGATCCAATGTTTGATATAATGAAAATGCGAGATTTGAAGAGTTTATAGTGCCAAATCAATTCCTTTCTTAAAGGTCCAACCAAAACTAGGCTTAGTCAATAGGTATATAGTTAATAATATCAAGAGGTATACTTCAAGCCAAAACATCAACTAAAATGATTTTTCAAATTAAGAAAACAAAAAAAGAGAAAAATAAAATGAAACATCATACAATTAAAGCACTTAAAATAATTTTGAAAAGAAAATTATCCTCTTTCCTGAGGAAAAGCTTAGCAATTTAAATAGTTTTATTTAAGATGAAAACTGACAATTCTTCTTTATCCCTTAATAAAAATAAAAATCTTCCCTTTATGGTCCCCCTAAAGCCTGATGAATTTTTCTTTCTAAAGACCTTCATCAAGGATCACCCTTCATATTGGAGGAAAAGGTGATGCGAAACTTCAAGATCATAATGAGCAAATTTCATTCTAAATCTACAAAAAGAATGCCTGCTATATCCTTTTGATTAGCCTTCAATACTCGATTTGGGCCTATGTATCCTTTATTTCTAAACCATTAATGTTGGCCTACGTTACATGTTTAAAAAGACCATTTTGACTAAACATAGCTATTTGAGCTATCGAGCCTATTATTAGAAAGCTCTTAGAAAATTTCATATTTTGGATGATTTTTAAGTCCTTATGAATATGATAAGGATAATCAAAAAAGGGAAAAGAATATAAATGAAGTTTTAGGGTGAAAACCTAAAAAAAAATTCTAAAATAAACTTAAAGATTTCAAGAACCAATTCCAAATCGACAAAAGAAACTACAAAAGGGAAAAACTTTTTAATTAAGGGGCAGTGCAAACTTCAAAGAATTTCATCCATAACAGGTTGGGGGAGACATCTAAATTGTCTAATATCTTTCAAGAAAACACTTTGAGGTTTAATGCCTAGTGTTAGGAAATGCACTACCGAAGGCCTTTTAAATTAAGCATTGAAGACTTGATGTTTTCTAACTTAGTTTAACACCTATCAAACTATCATATTTAGAGCTTAAAAAGATGTTTTCATCTGATTGTTTACTTTTCTAGGAATCCTCGTAAAGGAACACCAATCTCAACTTTTTTGTGACAACTCATGGCATTCTTGTGTCAAACCTTGAACATGCCCCAAAAAAGGCTAGCTGATTTAAGTCATTGAACTTATTTTTATCTTCTTAGAGAAGTCTCTAGGGGTAATCATCCATTGCGAAAAATTTTTTGACATTCTATATGATGGCATGTCCACCACCCTTAACATTAAAAAAACATATTTAGAGTCAATTCCAAATTTTGGGAGTATTAAACAAGTAGACATTTTCACCAGGTTAGAATGAGAAAAGGGTTCTGTTTGGTAAATACTAAGTGTTAAATGAATTTTAGCATGATCCTAGAAAGGGGGTCTTTACCAGGTAAAATTTTAAATGCAAAAATCCCTCAATAAAAAAAATATGGCTTTTCATTTCAATTACTTGAAAATTATGAGATTTTTAATCCTGAATTGATAAGCATTAATTTTTGTGTTTGGCGACCTTTTAAAAAAGTTAAAATATTTTTAAGAATTCAAAATCTAAATGAGAGAAAGTCCAGCTAGGGTGATAATAAAGCTATTCTTGAAAGATCTAAGTTAAAATAAGCATAAGAAATGAAGAAACGAGCAATGATAAGGTAAAAACTAATGAAACCTTCCCGATATACAATAAGAATTACCCTCTTAATCTCTCCTTAATGTGCTTGAAATAATATATCACATGCTCATGTCTCTATTTACACTTGTATGATTTAAAGATGCAATTGCACCATTCATAAATGCCAGCATTTGTATCATGAGTATCTCCATCCCTCAAAATATCAAACTTTAAATGAGAAAGCTCAAAAGTAGGTGATAGGCTTTTTCTAAATTGAAATTGGCACGAAAATGAAAAAGCTCAAGAGTAACTGATAGGTATATCTCCAGTAAAAGTTAGCACCAAAATGAAAAAACCTAATAGTAGTTGATAGGTTTTATCCTAGTTTAATAAACATTGAAATAAGAAAGCTTGAGAGTAGTTGGTAGGTATAACACCAATTAAAATTGGCACCAAAATAAGAAATCCCAAAAGTAGCTGATAAGTTTTGTCCCAAGAGCACAAAAATGATAAAGCTTAAAAGTAGCTAGCGGGAATAGCTTTAGTTAAAATTGGCATTAAAATAAGAAAGCTAAATAGTAACTAGTAGGTATAGCTCTAATTGAAATTGCTACGAAAATGAAAAAAACCAATGCACTTCGCCAAGGTGAGCCTAGTAAAGTTTGGGCACCTTTTAAATTAATTATGCTAAACCTAAGACTTTAAAATAAAATATACCTCTCTTTTTTCTTCAATCTATTTTTGCCATCTAAGGACATCAGTGAAAGGTTTAAAATGCCTAGGGATTAAATTCAACAAAGGAAAACCATAAAAAGGGAAAAAATGTCATTTTATAAAATTCATAAAGATGTAATGATATATTTCTTTAATGTATCAATACATCATTAGGTTTGAGCCATTCCAAGACCTAGAAATATAGTTGTGCCGATACAATTACATATTGTATCAATATAATTGCAAAATGTATCAATATGATATAGTTTATATAGATACATTATTAGGTTTTCTTGAATTTTTTATTCTAGAAAGCAATTGTACCTATATAATTCAAAATGTATCGATATTTTATGAGTTTTCTTAGCATGAACAAGTTTTTTCACATAAAATTGCTTACATTTCACTTCGTTAATGCCCTTGGATTACTTCATAATCATGTAATAGGTCTTTCACTAACATTTTTACATCAAAATGAAAAGGCACTTGAACATAGAAATCATTTACAAAGCTTAAATGGTTAGAGCTTGAATTAGTTTGGAATAAGTGAGATTAATTCTTTAATTCTACTTGGGGAACCAAATGGTTTTTAGTTTGATCATTTCTTAAGCATTTCAAGTCCAATTTAATTGAAATGCAATGGAGTGATATTTTTGGTTAAAGTTAAAAGCCCTTTCTTACATAGAACTAAGATATAACCACTTTAGAAGGGGTTTATCCTTAAAGGCATCCACTTAAGTTCTCCCATATAGATTAGTTGAATCCGTACCCCATTTAAAAGGATTTTAGCCTTTAATTAGATCACTTACTGGTTTAGATGGTTTGTTTGCAAGCAAGTTTGCATGAGGTATAAAAAAATAAGTGGTAGTGCAAATGGATCATAGAAGTTTTAATCCTCTTGGGGTGTCTGAAATGAAAAGAGGTTGGTCTTTAACAAAAGAGAGATAGAACAATGGATTTTCTTTAAGCTTCAGCATTAAGTTTGTTTTCTTTCAATCTCTACTTTTATTTTACATTTTGTTTTCCCTTTAATGTGAGCTTGAGGATCCTAAGCCATACTTAAGTGATAAATGTGCCAAGGTGCAATAACCAAGTTATGGCCAAATCTTAACCTATGATCCTTAAGTGCTATATTTTTTTCTTTGATGGCTTTTATTAAACGTTTATTGAAAACCATGTTTTCCACCAAGAACACTTGTTTTCCAAATGTTTTATGCTAAGTTTATTAGTTTTTATGTGGTTTTCATCTAGTATTTTCTTATGTTTCAACTTTAGCTTGCATCTCTATATTACTTATACAAGTTGTGTGATTCATGCATTTTCCATGAAAATATCATGATTCTGTCAATATTGCCATGCATATTAATGGATTCATTTATGTAACTATTGATAGAATGTTTTGTGCATAAAAATCATATATGATGCCATATTTTTTTCTTCTTGGGAGAAAATAGTGTTTATGGTTACCTTTAAGGAGTTTGAAAAGCTTAATGAAGCATTTTGTATTTTTCCCATAATGTTGTCATGCATATCAAATTTTATCATGTAATTTCTTGCATTTTAGGACCATTTTAGTCATTTTTCATGACTTAGGGACTATTATGTACTTTCATGCATTTTAGGGCCATTTTAGTCATCTTCCATGATTTAAGGATTATAATGTATTTTCTTGCATTTAGGGTCATTAAGTCATTTTCCATGGTTTAGGGACCATTTTGCAATTACATGCATTTAGTGTCATATAAATGATATTCCATGATTTAGGGAGTATTATGCAATTTTATGCATTTTAAAGACTTTCAAGTCAATTTTTAGATTAAGGACTATTTTGTAATTTCATGCATTTAAGTCATTTAGATTATATTCATAATCTAGGTACGATTTTGCAATTTCCTTGCATTTTAGGGCCATTTAGAGTATTTTACATAATCTAAGGTCATTTTAGAGATTTTCATCACCTTAGGATCATGTAGGAACTTTCATGTCAAAACATTTTCATTAAGAGCATTTAGGTAATAGTACCTTAAAATCGAGTCTAGGATCATGTGGTAACCTTTATGTCAAAACATGTCCACTGAGGTTATTTAGGTAATGGCACATAAAATTGAGTCCTTAGGATCTTGTTAGAACCTCAATATCAAAACTTATCAATTAGGGTTATATAGGTAATAATGCCTTAAAACTGAGTCTAGGGTCATATGGGAACCTTCATGTCGATAAATGTCCATTAGGGTCATATGGGAACCTTCTTGTCAATGCATGTCCTTTAAAGTCTTTTAGATGTTATTATGCTAAGAAAAAGAATACCATGGTCTAATTTTATTAATTATGATACTTATTTTATTAAAATTTGTAGTAATATCCCTCAGTTAAAAGAGTTCATAAGTATGCTTCTAGCATATGAAGGTTATTTTATCAATTGTTTTAAGCAAAGCAATACCCTTTCCAAACTAGTAAATCAAAATTTTTTATTTTTCTTGAAAAAAAAAATTTGTATTCCTTTAAGTTCTTTGAAGAGATGCAAAAAATATTTTGATTTGCAAAGTTAATTAAAACTCTATTTACTTGAAATTGGAAAATAATATTAATTTGGAATAATTTCAGAATACAAGAATTATAATTAAATACTAAAAAATTAAACAAATTTAATCCAGAATTAGGATAATGTGTAATTAATAGGTACTAATTTATAGGCATTAGGAAAAAGACACATCTTATTTTGGATGTAATCAACTCCTAAACCCTTTTTCATTTAAATTTATGGTTATTAAGCAAACATAGAGTTTGTGTTTGAGGGTTTCTAACCCTCAAAAGATAAACTCAAACCCTTAAAAACAAACTCTGATAGATAACCATTCTGACCTAGCCAAAATAGATTGATAGCAACTCTAAGTTAATTGGTTATTACTAAACGACCATTTAGGGTTAAGTTGGACAAGTGATTCGATCTAACAATTAAGTCCTATCCTAATATGAGAAAAGGAAGATAAATTTACCCACCTAAGTTTGACATGTTTGATTTGTGTTTGGCACATACAAGAAAGACTAGTTTCTTGGAATAGGAACAAAAATTTTAATTTTAAATTTTCTTAAAATATAAGAATTAGAATAAAATATCAAAAAGTTAAAATCAATATAATAGGTATGATTTACAAGTGTAGAAAGGGATACATCTCATTTTAAGTGTAATTAAATCCTAAACCCTATCCGTATTATCTCGAGCTAGGATGTAGATCTTAGAATTTGTTTTCAAGGTTTTCATAACCCTTAAAAGATGAACTTTGATAAGCGACCAATCTCACCTAGCCAAAATAGGTTAATGGTGACTATAGAAATCTAATTTCGTCCAGCCTTCATGTAAGCATTTTAATGCATCATCAAAGATTTATGTCTAAGCATGGATCCAGTATCTGTTATCTCAAGCTAAGGTAAGGTCATAGATTATTTAATTTAAGGCCAAGTCTTATTCGAAATATTTTAAATAAAATATATAATATGTGCTTGTTTAATTAATTTATTTGGGCTTTATTTATTTAATTGTTATTAGGCTAATTTTTCAATCAAATTCTAAGTGGCCCACTTGGACAAGGATGATAGCACTTTAGGAAAATCTCATGTAAATATTAGATTTGAGTAAAGGCATTAATGCCCACCAAAATGGCATCTTGGTAAGCAGTTGGACCTTAAAACAGCTTGGCCAATGACTTTACAATGGGCACAAGCTATTAGCCAATCCTAGGTTGATAACATAATCTAGTATATGGTTAACAAGGATGAGTCACCTAATTCTTCAATTTAATTGACTATTCTTATGTTTTGCCTTAACTAGACAAAGCAATTATAAAAGCCAAGATTTGGCTTTTTATTGGTAAAAAGCCACCTAAAGGAGAAAAATAAAGGCAAAAAAAAAAAGGAAATTGAATCCTTAGCCACTAAAAGCTGAAGTTGATTGAAAAAAAAGGCAAAAATCAAATAAAAAATAGGGTAAGAGCAATGACATCAGCATAAAGGAATCAAAAGGAAGGAGGTGGTGGCTAAAACAAGAAAAAAGGAGCAAGGCCATAATAGATGCATTTAATCAAAAGGAGATTTGCTTTTAAAAGTATATTTCCATTTTTTGAATGCTTAAGTCTAGTAGTTTTTTTTTTTTTATTTTGAGATGTGCTTGATCATGAGTCCATGAAATAACATATTTCATGCTATATATTTGTTCATTTAATGTATCTTGACTTGATATGGATGGTTATATATCTTGATAATATATCTAGCTATCTTAAACTATAAAATATGTTGATGTCTTTTTTTGGTTGGACTCAACAATATCAAAAAATGTGACTTATAGGACATAAAAGCAAGGTTAAAGAGTGCATAAGTAAGACTTCCAAGATTTACTTCGTTGCCTAAGCTAGAAAATGTTAAGAATGAGATAGATGAGATAGTTATAGAGTTCTGATAGTTTTTAACTTGGTTTTTAGTTTACTAAGGTAGTTATTTGTTAGTGGATGAAGTGTTGGGTGGACAAATGTCTTTCCATCGAAGGCATGTTTTTGGCTATTAGTGAGATACAATATGTTGGCTTTTTGGCAAGCTGCTGAAGTCCAGTTCCAATTTCACAAGATATCATATAATGGTCTAGTATTCAAAAGTTCCCTAGGGACAATGTCATGTATTGACCCCTAAAATCATTTTTTATTCTTGTACTATTTTTCACAAAAACTAAATGAAATTCCCTTTCTAGAAAGCTACAGTTTGTAGCTTAATGAGTTTGAAGGAATTTAGGATGATTTCCAAAGTTTGCTGCACCTATTCCTTTACCTACTATAAGTGTTGAACTGAGATTGACTTTAAAAATTATTTTCTCCTAAGAGGGAATTTTGCAGGATTTTTAGAATACTTTTATTTTAATCCTCGTCAAATATATCTTATTTGTCTCTTAAAACCTTCAGATGAACCTAAAATAAATTGGTGAAGTTAAATAGCTAGAAGGTGTTCCCTATTTTTAGCCTTAGTTAAATTTAAGTAATTTCCCAAATCACCTTTCCAAGGCATACGATGCTTCAGAATGAGTCCGATCAGTATTTTAATAAATTTTTGGGTCACATATGGGTTCCATAAGGCTTTTATTAAGGCCAGTCATTTTCAAAAAAATCAAGTTAAATCCTTTATTTAACTTTTGGTTTCAAAACAAAAATCTGCCTTTTATATCAAAATACCTAAAAATATTTCATTCCAACAGTCACCAAAATTTTCATCCATACGGGTTTTTCATCCTCATTTTTCAAAATTTCACCCAAAGTCAAATTTTCTCTTACTTAATTTTTTTGAATTTTTTAACTAAACCTCAATGTTCATGTCTCGATCAGCCTATGAGTCTAAGCGTGTCTCTAAGTTGTTAGCTGATTATTTCTAGATAATTAACAATAACTATGAATATATCCTACCTAACCCTCTTTTCCATGCTTTGTGCATTATTTTTTCACAATATTTATTGTATTTCCTTATGCCTTACTAACAGGTTTCCTTTCTTGGTGACAATTTTGCATTCAATTTAAACTAGAATTTTAAAAACTATCGAGGCAATATTTTATATTGGTATCCCTCCAATGCTAGACACAGAATATTCTCTTCTAATTAAATTTGAAAAATATTTTAACCCTACACGCTACACCTCCTAGTTATATAGTGGAATTCAAACTTTTTGATAAAAATTGAATTTATTATCTTTAAAAATTCATTTAAACATAAAAAGGGATTATATATAAATAATTATAATTTAGAACTAAGAGAATTGAAAAAGAGATAATCTCTGGCTGGATGGTATTGTTTAAGGCATTATAAGGGTGCTTATCCTTTCCTATACTTAACTGACTCTTGACACACTCATTAAACTTCAGTACATGCAAACCTTAGAATTGAATTTTGAAATTTCGTAAGTGTAGAAACCTATTTTCATTCGGGCTCTTTTAAAAAAATTAGTGCCTAGTCAAAGATTTTTAGATGAAATGCAATTATCTCTCTTATTGGACCAAATTTTGACCTCCTAAACTTAATTAGAAAGTGATAAAATGAAATAAAATAAAAAGGATGATTGTCGAGTGCCATGTCTACAGAGATGATAATTTGGTGGCTATAGAGATAAAGATTTTGAAAAGCACATATGAAGCCAAAATATTGAAAAAAAAAAAAAGAAAAAGGAAAAAAAAATTAAGTTTAACATCATGCTATCAAGGTACTTACAATTATTTCAAAAAGAAAACCATCTTCTTTCCTAGGGAAACGCTTGACAAGTCAAATGGTTTTGTTTGGGATGAAAAATGGCCATATTTCTTTATCCTTTCATAAAAACAAAGATTATTCACTTTGCAGTCCCCTTTGAGCCTAATGAACTATTCTTTTTCAAAACCTTAATTAAGGATCATCCTCCACATTAGTGGCAAAAGCTTTAAAGTTAGAAA
The DNA here is from genome assembly GCA_038382025.1 of Adansonia gregorii. Taxonomy (NCBI): domain Eukaryota; kingdom Viridiplantae; phylum Streptophyta; class Magnoliopsida; order Malvales; family Malvaceae; genus Adansonia; species Adansonia gregorii. Next base: position 43,299 of record JBBYHO010505539.1, on the reverse strand, counting down.
AAAAAATCTCATTCTAAAGCTATGAGAAGAACACTTCAATTATGATGAGGTCAAATCAAGATGGACTAAAGTTTAAGCCTCAAGTTCCTTCATAATTAAAAATAAAAAAGAAACCAGATAAAAGGTAGAGAGCAGCAAAGGAAAATGAAAAGATTGAAAAGTTATAGACACAAATATTACTTCATTTCAAAGAGTAAAAGATGGGACTACTTCTAAAAAGTAGTGATCATTGATTCATTCAGCTTTAAACACATAATTTGTACTTGTCTATCGTTTTCTTTCTAAACCATGAACCATGGCCTACGCTACGTACCTTAAAAGACCATTTTGATCAAACATAGGTATTTGAGCTATCAAGCTATTCCTAGGAAGCTTTTAGAAGATTATTTTTCCTGGATAAGTTTTGAGTCCCTATGAACACAATATGGCAAAATAAAAAAATGAATGAATGATGTTCTAAGGTGAAAACCCAAAAATGGTAGTTCAGAACAAAGTTAAAAATTTTAAAGTTACTTCCAAATTAGTAGTAGCCATCAAAGAAAAGAAACCTTACCTTATTAATTTAGAGATTATTTAAACCTTGAAAGAATTTCACAACATCAATAATGGTTAAGGCAGATGTCCAAATTTATCTAATACCTTTCAAGAAAACCTTTTGAGCTTTAATGCTCGTTTGTAGCAACTAGCATTTACCATATGTCTTCCAAATTAACCTTTTAAGACTTGGAGTTTACTAGCTCTATTTAGTACATATTGCGCTGTTACATTCAAAGATTAAAAGGATGTTGTAACCTGGCTATTTGCTTTTCAAGGAATTGCTAGTAAAGAAACATCCACCATGTCTTTATTGTGATAACCTATGTCCCTTTTGTGTCAAACTTCAAATCTAGTTCTGGTAGAGCCAATCTATTTGAGTTTTTAAACTTGCCTTACCTTACTAAAAAATGTCTCTAGGGGTAATCACGAATTGTGAAAAGAAGTTTTTTGATATTACATGTCCATCATCCTTGATATTTGAAACCAACCTTAACTTTTAGTATTGTTAATTGAGTGAAGTTTCCCTAGTTTAGAATAAGAAAGTGGTTATGTTTAGTAAATCCTAAATGACTGACTGATTTCAAGTTCTTGCCTAATTCTAATGTGGGCAATTCTTGCCAAGAAAATTAGCATATGTGTATACCTTAAGCAAAGGAATACAACCTTATTACTTTACCTTTATAAAACTATGAGATTTATAATCTTGAATCGATAAACATTAACATTTTTCTTTGTTGATCTTTAAGAAAAAACCAAAGTTTTTTTAAGACTTTGAAGTCAAAATAAGAAAAGGTCTTGCTAGGGTAAACACCAAATTACCACCAAAAGATCCATATAAGCTTTTGTTGATAGGATAACAACCAAGAAGTGAAAAAAATTAGCAATAATAAAGCATAAAATGAAAAAGTCCCGCTGACAAACAATAGGACTAACACTCATGATCTTCCCTTGACATGACATGAATAATGTATCTATGATGTTTTTATTCACATTTGCTTCATTTTAAGAAGCATTTGCACCATGCGTGGTGCTAGGATTGCATCATGAACGTTTGCACCATTCAAAAAATTCAAATTCCAAATGTGAAAACCTAAGAGTAGCTGATGAGTTTCATTCCAATCGAAATTCGCACTAAAATAAAAAAGCCCAAGAGTAACTTATAGGTTTTATCCCAATTAAAATTGGCAAAAAATGAAAAATCCTAAGTATAAATAGTAGATCTAGACCAAGTTAAAATTGACATCGAGGAAAAAAGCCTAAGAGTAGCTAATCCATTTTTATCTTAGTTAAAATTGGCATTAAAATGAAAAAGCCTAAGATTAGCTAGTAAGAATAGCTCTAGATGAAATTGGCACTGAATTGAAAGCCCAATAGTAGTTGGTAGGCATAGCTTTAGTGAAAATTGGCACCAAAATAAGAAAGCCTAAGAGTAGTTGATGGGTTTCATCACAGCCAAAATTGGCTCTTAAATGATAATGCCTGAAACTAGCTAATAGATTTTATCACAATTGAAATCAACGCCAAAATGAAAAAGCCTAATGTCGTTGGCCATGTTTTAAGCCTGATAAAGTTAGCCTATGAAATTTTTAACCAGTAGGTTTTAACCTAGTTACATATCTTATTAATAGGTTTTTCCTAGATGTTTCTTTTGGTTAATTGGTTTCACCTTGATCACCTTTCTCCACTAATTGGTTTCACCATAGTTACCTCTTTTGACTAATAAGTTTTGCTTTAATCAATTTTTTAACAAATAGGTTTCCTCTATCATCTCTTTCAACTAATTGGTCTCTCCAGGTCATTCTTTTTGCGATTAGTTTTGCCCAAGTCATGTTTTCTACCATTATAGTCACCTAAGTTACTCTTTTAATTATTTCTTTTGCCCAAGTCATTTGTTCTGACTACTAGTTTTGCTCAGGTCTCTTAAGCTAAAAAATGGAAAACAAGAAACTTGAACAAAATTATGTTTTTGGTCTTTGCCTTATTCCTGATCCTCAATAATGGCCAAAGAAGGTAGCCGTAGACACCTAATTTTGTCAGAGCCCTTTTGAAACAAACTATGCCTAAGTAGAGACTTTTTTAGATGAAATGCACCCATCTTTTTCTCAGACCCAATTTTGACATCTTGGCATTTAAATAAGAGGTGATAAATTAAAATAAAATAATAAAAATAAAAGAGGGATGACTGCCAAGTTTCTTGTCCCTAGACACTATTAAACAACATAATGCTAAGTGAAAATTTTTTTTGGAGAAGGTTTGAAATGCCTTGGTCGATACATATCATGAAGATGTATCGATACATTTTATTAATGCATTGATACAATATCATGGTTTGGTTGTTCCAGGCTTGAAACATGTCTTTATCCATATAAGGCCATATTATATTGATACAATGATCATTGTTTGATATGAGGCCTTATTGTATCAATACAATGTCAAGTTTTCATGGATTTTTGGTTTTGAAAACACCTGTATCAATTTAAACACCTCTGTATCAATAATATATAAAAATTTTCATGAGTAAGCCATTTTACCCAAGTTTTTTTTCACATTTCACCTTCCTAATGGCTTTGGAACAATTTATAACCCTACAATAGGTCCTTCACAAACATTTTTACATTGAAATATAGGCGTGAGAACCACCCACATAGATTACACCATTAAAGCTTAAATGAGCTTAAGATAAATGAGTTTAATGCTCAAATCATGCTTGGAAACTAAATACATCTAATTTTGTTATTTTTTTAACTATTTTAAATTTAGTTTAGCTAAATTTTAATGGATGGTTTTCTTGTATGGAGCTAAGGTATGGCCATTGGAGTAAGGGTTCTCTTTGAAGGAATATAGTTGAGATTGTCCGCCAAACTTAACTGTAAACATGCTCCATTTAGAAAGGTTTCAGCCCTTAATCAGACCATCTAGTCCTATAAAGAGATTGCTTGCAAGCAAGCTTAGTTGAGTTGTCAAAATGGGATAAACTTGCATAAGTATAAGAATATTAGCCAAAAAGAGATTAAAAGCACCTTAATGGCATTCATTATAGAGGATCCCTTGAGTTCTTAAGCTAAAAAAAAAAACCAAAAAGATGGTTCTTATTAAAGGAAAATAGAAAAGAAAGAAAAGAAAAAAAAAGAAAAGCTAGAAAAAAGAGAAAAATTAATAAAAAAAGAGTTTCTTCAAGTTTGATCCAAAGTGGTTTCTCTATTTGTTTTCTACTTTGTTTTTTATCATTTTTCTCTCCATCTTATGTATGCTTGAGGATCCTAAGCCATGCTCAGATGATGATTTGAGCTAGAGGTTTAAAAACCATATTTATGGCTAAATACTAAGATATAATCTTTAATTTTTTTTTTTGGTTTTCTTTGCTGATTTTGTTAAAAGTTTTTTGAAAAATCATGTTTCCATTAAGAAAAAATTGTTTTCCAAATGTTTTATGCCAACTTTTCTTGTTTCTATGTGATTTTCTTCAAGTTTTATTCATGGCGTAGCTTCATTCTAGTTTTTCATGCTACTTATATGTTATTTCATGTATGATACTTCCATTTTATTTTCTTTCCATGCATTATTGTTAGAATTCCCATGTTCATGCATTTTTCCATGAAAATACCATGACCATGGCAACATGACTATACATGTTAGTGTACTTGTGTATGTTCATGTTGATGGGTTACTTTATGTTTAAAATCATATATGACTTGCATTCTATGACATTTTCATATGTTATTATCATGATGCCCATTCTCCATACATTTTCCATTAATATATTGTGATCATGACAACATCATTATGCATATTAGTAACTCTAAGTATCCTTATGTTGATAAGGTATTTTGTGAGCAAAAATCATGTATTATACCATGCTTGTATGTTTGCTGGCAAATAAAATGTTAATGGATGGATTTATTAGTGGTAGAGACTTCAAAAGACCATTTTGCTTTTTTTTTCTATAATTTTTTTGGCTTATTAAAGATTAACTTGTCATTTCAAGCCTGTAGGGGTTATTTTAGTAATTTGCCATGTTTGAGGACCATTTATGCAATTTTATGCATCTTAATGTTATTTAGAGCATTTTCTCAAAATTTAGGGACTTTCATGAAATTTCATGTATTTTAGAGATATTTAAGTCATTTTCCATCACTCAAGGGTTATTACGCAAAATTTCATGCATTTAAATCATTTTTAATGATTTAGAGAGCATTCCATAATGTCCATGCATGCTAAGTCCATTTTCCAATTTCATGTATGTACTTTAGAGTCACTTTTATGATATTACATTTTTAATTTAATGTGTTTTATGTTATTTATAAATCCAAGGCAATATCCTCGAGTTAAAATAGTCTATAAGTGTGCTGCCAGTATACGCAAGTCACTTCATTAATCATTTTAAACAAAGGAATACCTTCTTTAAACAAGTAAATCAAAATTTGTAATTTCTTCAAAAGTAAAAAGTTCATATTCTTTAGGTTTTTCAAATATTTTGATTTTCAAAATTGATTAAAACCTAATTTACTTTTTAATCAAAAAATAATATTAATTTCAAATAATTTCAAATATAAGAATCATAATTAAGTGTCAAAAACTTAAAATCAATTTTAATCGAGACTTAGGTTAACACATGATTGATAGTATCATTTTACAAGCATTGCAAAAAGAACATGTCTTACTGTGCACAATGGACTCCTAAACCCTTTCTATATGAATCTCTGGTTAGTGTGTAGACTTTAAATTTTGTTTATAAGGGTTTCATATCCTTAAAAGATAAACTCCAGTTGGTGGCCAATCTCACCTTACCAAAATAGATTGGTGGTGACTTCAAGTTTTTTGGTCATTTCATAATGACTTTAAGGTTAAGACAAAACCTTTATTAGCATGCAAACTTTAGAATTTATTTACAAGGGTTTCATAACCCTAAAAAGATAAACTCTGGTAGATAACTAATCTCACCTTGCCAAAATAGATTGGTGGTGACTTCAAATTGTTTGGTTACTTCATAATGACCATTTAAGGTTAAGTTGAAAGTATGATTCATTCGATAATTAAAGCTTACTATAATATGAGAAAATAAAATTTGTTTTGTTTAAGTCTAGCATGTTGGATTAGGATTGAGCATGTTATGATTATAGGTCATGGTATTAATTTTAATAAGTGTTCTATCATAGCTAGCCTAAATTATCAGTGGTGACTCTAAGTTTTCAGCTACCTCATGGTGACCATTAAAGATTAGTCAGATGAGCAATTCATCTAATGATTTTTTCTAACACAAATATAAGAAACACTTCTTTCTTATCATATAATGCCTAAAATCCCATTGAGGATATTTTTAAGTTAGGCGTATTCCTATAAAGGGGGTATGTTATGATAGTGACTCCAAATTAATTCGTCATTTTGTAATGGCCATTTAGGTTTCATAGGGCATGCAATTCATTTCAACAAGTTAGTTTTACCCCAATATAAAAAAATTATTCATCTAAGTTTGGCATACTACATTCACATTCAGCAAATTACAATAACATATATTATGAATGAAACTTTTAAAGCAAACTAAGACAATAATATGTTTTTTATTTTGATAGAACTTTGAAAAAAAAATTATGAAATGACATAGTAGAATCAAAGAATAGAAAATGACAAAAAAAATAATAAATAAGCCTTATACATTAAAAGATGGTGATGAAAGCTCTTATTTCTTCCTTTTTTTTTTTAAATTTTTTGGAATGTCTTAGGAATCAAGAATGTGTGAAAATAAATGCCTTATGAATTGTGTGTGAAAAAATAAGTGTCTTGGTTGAACTTCGTTGGAAGAGGCGACTAAAGTCCTTGTTGCAATTCTTGCTCTAATTTCTCTTTCTAGTGGCCCTCCGTCTTACCTTCACCCTATTAGCCAATCTTCATTTTCCTTATCTCCAAGAAAACCTTTCATAGGCCATTTCATGTACTCATTCTTTTTTTGTTAACAAAAAATGCCATTTTTCCTCCTTTTCTACTTTCTTATAGACATCTAATTATATGCAACCCCTTTCAAGTAAACTATGATTAATCTAGGACCCCAAGTGAAATGCATTCATCTCTCTTCCTCGATCAATTTTTAACATCTCTAGACTAATTAGAATCTTTGAAATGCTTAAGAATTAAATTGCACATTTGGAAACCCTTGGAAGGTCATTAAAAAAAGAAAAAAAGAAACTACGGGTGTTGTGTCATCTTTATGAAATTCACAAAGATGTATCATAAATTTCATCTATGTATCCACACATCACCAGGTTTTGATCATTCTAGGCTTGAAGCATACCATTGTATTGATAGAGGGCCACATTCTGTTGATGCAATGGCATATTGTATCAATACAATGTCAGGTTTTATGTCTTTTTTATTTTAGAAGCAGTTGTATTGATAAAAACACCAAATTTATTAATATTGCATGGCATTTTTCACCACGAGCAAGATTTTTCACCCTAGTTTTCTTGTATTTCACCTTGCTAATGGCCTTGTATTGCTTCATGCTCATACAAGGAATATTTTACTCATGTTTTTACATCAAAACATAAGCTAAGTACTACCCACATAGCTTAAACCGTTAAAGCTTAAAAAAACTTACGATAAGTGAGAATAGTGCTTTAATCATGCATAAGAACTAAATGGCATCTAGTTTGATTATTTTTTGACATTTTTTTGTCTATTTTAGTTTAAATGTAATAGAGGGTTATTTTGGGTTAGAGTTGAAAAGTCTTTTTCTTACACAGAACCAAGATATGGCCATTTGGAGGGGTTTCTCATTGGGGCACACATATGAGATTGTTCATTTAAACTAGCTAAATCCATGCTTAATTAGAAAGATTCAACACTTTGACGAGATAACCAAAGGCCTTAAGTGGTTTGCTTGCAAGCAAGTTTGCATGATGTGTCAAGAAAGTGGTAGATATGCATAAGGATCATGGCTAATCAGCCAAGAGTGGTTAAACTTAAGGAATCCAAAATGAGTAGGTTTAAAAGTCTTCAACTAAGAAAAACTAGTAGCAAAAAAAGAGAGAGCAAAAATAAAGAGAAAAAAGAGGAAAAAAAAGAGTGGGTTCTCTTTAAAAACTAACATTAAGGCTATTTTTCTTTCAATCTCTATTTTCATTTTCCATGTTTTTTTCCCTTTTATGTGAGCCTGAAGATCCTAAGCTATGCTTTGATGATGAATTATGCCAAGGTATAAAAACCAAGCTATGGCTAAATCTTATGCTATGATCTCAAAATGATATATTTTGTTTTTCTTTGATTTTTTTAAAGTTTCTTAAAAATCAATGTTCTATTTAGAAAAAAGGATTTCCAAATGGTTTATGTTGAATTTCTTAGCTTACATATGGTTTTCGTTAATAAATCTCTTTATTTCAACTTTAGTTGGAATCTCCATATCACTTATGTTTCGTGTTATGTATGATCCATCCATTTTATGACTTTTTCATGCCTTATGATCATGATTTACATGCCCATGTATTTTCTATGAAAATATTTTGATTATGACATTATCACCATGTATAGAAATAAATCTATTTGTGTCTACGTTGATAAGTTCTTTTACGTATAGAAGACATGTATAAAGCTATATTTATTAGTTTTAAAAAAATTGTTTAGGTGCTTGAGACCATAATTGCTTATAATAATGTTTGTGGCATAAACCTTTTTCACCTAGAATGAATTTAGTAAAGAAAAGAAGGGTAGAGCCTTATGGTCAATTAAATAACACTTCCTTTAGAATTCTTGAATTCAAAATAAAAGGCTTTGCCTTGGTCTTTATTATGCACTAGTTGGGTGGTGTGAATGAGAAAGTGTTAAGTAAGTTTTCGTGGAATAGATGATTTTGTGGCATCATTAAAGAGCAACCCTTCCTTATTATAGCAAGCTACTAATTAAGTAAAGGAGAGAAGAAAGAGATTTCACAGCTCAGAGAAACATAAGGTCAAGTTGGGTGATGAGGAGTCATTTTACATTTCAAACTATGCTTCTTTCTTTAACCAAGATCTATGTGGCTACGGTTTTCTATTATGGTTACATTTTTGAGCCTAAAGAACTATAAGGGATCGTGTTGCAATTTTCACATAATGTTTTTATGCATATTAAGACCGTTTGCATTATCTACGCATTTTAAGGTTATTCTAGTTATTTCCCATATTTTAGGGACTTTTATACCACTTCATGCATTTTCGGGTCTGTTGTAATGTGCCTTTGCCCTGGTAATGGGATAGGACAAGCCCAAGTTAAAAAATGTCCCTTGTTTGGAAATTTTTTCAACATAATAGTGTAAGAAAAGAAGTGTGTTTCTTGTAGTTGGAATGGGAAGACTATCGGACGAATTGCTCATCCAACTTATCTTTAATGGCCACCACAAAGTGTTAAAGATTTATAGTTATCATGAACCATTTGAGTTAGGTATGATTGGACACCCAATAAAATTAATTTCTTAAGTTACGAAACTAGAAGATTCAATTTTATTGTCTACGTGTCCAAAGTTCGTTAAGAGGCTCTGAGGGTCGACTACATGTGGGGAACGATTAACACCCCTATGACACCCTAAATTGATATATTTTGGCCATATAATATCTTGGTCTTAATTTTTCTTGTTTTCTATTATGTCACTATTGTTCATAATTATGATGCATGAATTTTGAAAAAAAATAATATGGTTTTTTTAGAAGGTTTTAATACCATTGTGTACCATGGAGGAATGGCAATACGTAAGGTTAAAATATTTTCAGATTTAATTTTAAAAAAGGTGTCCCATATCGAGCAATAAAGGGATACCAATATGAAACATTACTTTGATAGTTAAGATTTAATTAAATATGTTAATGCATAAATTGTCGCCAGTAAAGGAAATGTTTTAGTAAGACATAAAGAAGTATACTAACCATTGTATAAAATACACACACAAAGCACAGAAATGAGGGACGACTATGATGTATCATGCAGTTATCCTCAATTATTTAGGAATAACCCAATTAATAATTTTGAGATATGATTGGACTCATTGGTCGCTTAAGGTGTAAAAATTGAGGTTTTAATTAAAAAATCTAGGGCATCCTCGGAGAGGGAAAATATAATTTTGGATGAAATTTTAAAAATTGAGGTTAAAAAACCCACTTGGGTGAAGAATTAACTAATTTTGAAAAGTGAGATGTTTTCAAGTATATTTTAAAAAAAGGTGGATTTGATGTTAGTATATGCTTTAGAGCCAATCTAATTAGATGAAGCATGTAATAGTATATAATTCAAGGTTTTCCTTCATATTAGTGGCGAGCTTGATAATCATGCAAATACTAATTGGATACAATAACTTGCAAGGTTAGTAATAAGTTACAGTGATGAGATCCTTATGCATTAAAGCTGTGTTTCTAAAAGCCTTCCTATTCATTATATTGTCAAGACAACAAATTGACAATGCACAATGACTAGCACATGCTAAGCCTCAATGTATTCAATATATACAACTCTTTGATCTCATAAAAGTTGAAGTATAGAGATACCTAGGGATAACATATAGGTGCTTGTTTAATGGAAACAAGTTCATTGAACATGGCTCGTATAAGAACTTCATTTGGTATAAGTCACTGAAGTGTCTATGGAATATGTTCTCATGTGCTAGTGAAGTATATTAGTCTTTAAACTGTGATACTAGGTTATCTTGTATGGGGACTGTCATTCCTTAATTCCATCACGAACGATTCCACAATAGATGCATGCTTATGGTAGGGTGGTTTTAGGTATGGCATGAATCATATGAAGATGGATGAGTGATCAAGAAAGGATTTACCCGTCCGAATGACATTGGAGACATATCTCATAAGTTCTTAGCATTAGTTAATTTAACAAAGTAATTGACCAACGCATGCTAAATTTAGAAGAAATTGTTTCTAAATTCATGAGGTTAACCAAAAGCTATAGGAGCTAATATGGATTGATACATGAGTAGACACTGCACTATGCTCATGGTTTATTAGGATATCTATTGAAAGGACCAAAGTACATTAAGAAGCTAGTTACTGAAAGGTTTCTTAAGAGGTTATTTTCACTGTTCTGCATACCAGGTGGCTGTGATGCCTTGCTGGAGGCCAATCTTTGTCTATAAATATAAAGACACTTAATTGGATAATTATGTTTATTGTCATTATGATGGCAGTAGAATGGGTCACACACAGTAAGATGATATATTGGATTAAAATAGGGATTTAATTAAGTACAACTTAATTAAATAAAAGGTATAATGAGGAAGACTTAATTGAATATGAATAATTTAATATATAAATTAGATTTATGAAATCTATTTAGAGATATCTTAATATGGCAATAAAGATAAGAATGTCCTATCAAGATAATATCTATTTGTAGACATGGTTTAAGGGTATTATTAAATTAAGCCAAATAATTATATTTGTTAAATTAAATATTATATGATAATTAGTTAATTAATTATTTAATAATATTTACATGAAGTGAAATTGTTTTATTTGGGTTAGAAAATTTAAATATGAATTATATTATCTAACATGTATATTAAAGGGTTAGGCTAAAAGCCCTCATTATTAAGTTAATGGAGTTTAACTATGAACTACTCTGAATTAGGCTTCCTACTGGGCTTGGTACATAGAATAGACATATCTGGTGTGCTATTAGGCTAAAATATTAGTGAGTTACTATTTAAGCCCAATTTTGGACAAGCTAATTAAAATTCTTTTAATTAGGCTCCAAGAAACACTTCAAAGTAGGGCCACCTTTTGTGTATGTTAGTAATGGGGTTAGTTGACCTAATAGTAAAGCCTAACGTAGCCTCAGGTGTATTTCTATACATTATTAAAACTTTTTAGCTGATAAGAAGCATTAAAAAAGAACCTTAGGCACCAAACCTAGACTTTTCTAAGGGGTTTGATGCAATATCTATGCTTTCCTATGCTCTTTTTGTGTTTTTATGGATTTTCTAAGTGTTCTTGGATCATTCTTGATATAACAAAAATAGAAAAATAGTTTTATGGCTTTGAGAGATTAATTTTTCATAAAAGTTGTAAAATTGGCTAAATCTTAAAATCCTCACTTCCCTAAGCCTGATTGTGTAGATTTGCATCCTAGGTGATCAAAAAGCACTTTTTTTTATCATAACAAAAGATGGAAAATCAATTTTCTATCCTAAATGAATAAATCAAAATTAAAAATTTTGATTTTTGGATTTGTTTACCTGCCTTTATCGAAAATAGGTATTTTTTTACAAAGCTATTTTTCTTTTCTTTAGTGCAATAAGCATGGGAATTGTTCCTAGATCATTTTAGATCTAAACCTATTGGTTATATTTCTTTGGTTAGGGCTTGAAAAGCCTTCTAGCTAGCAACAAAGAACCACCAGTCCTTGTGAAGGCTATAATACGCATATGTGTAGATTATTGTTAAATTATGCTACTTGTGGCCTCAAAAAAAGATGGCAGTAATCAACCTATGGTGCATTCGTGGAAGGATCGGCACACCTAGAGTTAGAAGTCCCTAGGAAAGTATGATTTCTAAGAGATTTATTCTTTTAAATTGATATCCAATCACATGTACATCTCTTCCTAAGATCTTGTAGAAATTTAGATATTTCTTTGTTTGATTATGTTAGTATGCTTAATTCTGATTAATTATCTATGCCTATATTGATACGCATGAGCTTGAGATTTCCTTCAAAGTGGTATCAAAGCCTAAGGTTTGTAGATTACATGTGATCTAGCATGCCTTTTTTTGGTGGTAATCAATCTGATTAATTTATATGTTGATTTAGTAATTTTTTGTTTTTGTAAAATTCTTGAAAAATAATTTTTTTTAATTTTTTAAAGCTGGATGGCATGCAGTTTTGGCTTTAATCATGTTTAATAGTGTTTAAGTAATTAATTAAAATTATTTTAATTAATCCATATTAAAGTCATAACATGTCTCAAGTTTTTTGAGTTGTTTTGATATTGTTTTGATCCGTTTCTTGAATTAAAAATTAAAAAAATTGGTTCTTTTTAAATTTTAATTGTCCAACATGTTAATCCACTTTTATTATCAATATTAATTAATATAGAATATGTTTTTTCTAATTAAATTGATATTAAAGTAATCTATTAACGTTTTGGTGTTGACTGTTACTACGATGGCTCTATTTTGGTGTTTTGATGAGGCTGATTTCTTGGGCAGCCATTGCTGCGATTTTTCCATGGTTTTCCACCTTAAAGGTATCATGAATTATTCATAAAACTTTTTGGAAAATTTTGGTTCAAATGGGAGCTGAAAACATTTCAACTATGGGCCTTTCAGGCACACTATATCCATGTGATGGATGCGGCATGTTGTTTTTCTTTGTATGACCTTCGTATGGCATCAATAGCAGCAAGATGTTGCTGCAAGTTTGCTTTATTTTCAGAGGTTTAGTGGGAGGAAGACAATAGTATTTGATTTGGATTAGGATGGCTAAAATAGCCATGCATAGAGTGGACTCCTATTTGGACTAAGACTCTATAAGAGGTTGAGTTCCATTAAAATTCCTGCTTATCATCAAACACCTAATTATCTAATTATATTAATTTTATTAAATTGTTTAAGATATGAATTGAATAATATAATAAGCATGGAATTAAAATTCAATTAAATTGTTTAATTGAAAAATATATTTAATTTAAATGCATAATCCTATTTAGAGTAGGATTTGTTCAATATGATTAGAATAAATGTTAATCATGTCAAAAAATTGTTTTGCTAATTAAATTAAATATAGATCAATTACTAAAACTTCAGGAAATTGGAAACTACCTTTCCTAAATGGTTTAGAAAATATTATATGTTAAATAGTTTGTCTAAATTAACACAAAGTTATCTAAAAGTTGGATAATCTCCTAATTAAGACAAATAACCTAAAAGTCAGGTAATCACCAATTTAATGTCTTAAAATATTGATTCTAGAAAATAAGTTTCCTAAAATGAATGATTTATCCAAATTAAAACAAAGTTATCTAATAGTTAGATAGTGCCTTAATTAAGACAAACAACCTAAAATTTAGGTGATAAGCAATTTAACACAAGTTTCCTATAAGATAGGAATTTAGTTAAAAAATGTTTTAATTAAAGAATTGAAATTACTAAATAATTTGATAAATCATCTCAAATTGTTCAAAGAGGTTTATGCAATTGACACATAAGGTCACTAAGTGATATTGGCTGTGGTTATTTAATTTAATGCTTATAATATGATCATGTTAGCATAATGATGATTATGGACTAGACCTTAGTATGTCTAGGTTATGGATGGTAGAATTTTTTTCCTTCAGTATTTATTTTATAACTAGGGTCTGTAAGCCTTGCCTTTTCCTTTAATTTTGGGTTGTAAACTCCTTTCTCATCTAACTTCCCTAGAATGTAACTCAAGTTTTCTTAAAATGATATGTAATAGTTATATAGGACTTGTAGATTTAGATTTAGGATAAGATTAGAATTTATGTAAATCCAAGATGTAAAGAAGACAACTCCAAGAAGAAAGGACCAAGCAGATCATTATCATGACGTGCAAGACCTCGTATGATATCTTTGGGAATTTGACCAACTAGTTTCCTAATAGCTCAAGGAAACTAGACTGATAAAGTCCATAATCATTCTAGTGGATTGCATGTGTTAGATTTATTTTTTAATTTATATATGGTATATATAATCAAATAAATGCTAAGCATGCTAATTAAATCAAGCAATGAGACCTAAGATAAATGATAAAAATCCCTCATAAAATATTAAGTCTATACCTAAGCATGATTGGATGCCTTCCATTATTTATAACATGATGCCCGAGTCACGGTTGTAGGGATTTGTTAGGTTATTTCTAAGTTCCTCTTTGCTTAGCAGCTTGAGTTATAATTAATAGGTCTTACTTAACTAAAGCTGTGTTGTCCAGATGCTTACAAACTTAACCCCATGGCTTTATAGCTGATGGTTAGGTGAAATGTATATGATGTATTAAGGTAAAAAGTTACCACCTAACTAATCTAAGAGGTGCATAGAGATGCAATCGGTAAGCTATGTTACCCACCTAAGTAGTTCTTTCATGGTTTCTTGCGCCATCTCAAAGGTCATGGAAGGATGAAAAGGGTGCCTAGCTCATTGAAAAGATTCAAACATTGAACTTCTCATATTACAATTAGTAAGCTATGTTACTTACCTAATTAGTTCTTTCATGGTTTGTTGGGCTATCTCTAAAGTCATGGAAAGATGAAAAGGGTGCCTAGCTCATTAGAAATATTCAAACATTGAACTTCTCATATTACAATTAGTAAGCTATTTACCTACCTAATTAGTTCTGTCATGGTTTGTTGGGCTATCCCCAAGGTCATAAAAGGACGAAAGGGTTGCCTAGCTCATTAAAAAGATTCAAACATTGAACTTCTCATATTATGATTAATAAGCTATGTTACCTACCTAATTAGTTCTTTCATGATTTGTTGGGCTATCCCGAAGGTCATGGAAGGATAAAAGGGGTGCCTAGCTCATTAAAAAAATTCAAACGTTGAACTTCTCATATTATAATTAGGGGCTATAATGTCGATAAAATAATGACAATCATTAAAGTTGTAAAACCTTATTTAATGATTGAAATTGCAAATTATTAACTATAAAATGTTTTGGTTCATAGTGGATGTAAACATAACATCACTAATAGACTATCGCTAAGTAGCATACATGGCGCTAATAAGTTAATGAGCCAAATTCCATTAACTAGGCTTACATTGAATGACATATCGAAGAATAGGTCACTAGGTCAGGGATAGTCTATAAAGTTCATAATGATAACCTTGATCTAGCCAAATTATAATGATAGCTAATATAACACCGAAACTCCAAAAAGAGCAGGTGGCTATTTATGCTCATGAAATCATCTAAAACCTTAAAGAATTATTCTATAAGGATAATCATAATAAAAGGTTTGACATCCTTAAGGAAATGTTTATAAGCAAGATGTTAGAAGGTAGCCTAAATAGGCCTCACATGAGAAGATGTATTTCAAAACCTGAGTAGTTTAGATGGATCATGATCCATGCATTGTTTAAATACTTTCTTTTAAAGAATGACAATAGAGATGACAAAGGTATATGCCAATGTAGTCAAGAGCTAGAATAATAGAGTAAATATTGCAAGGAAAACTTGATATACTAAGATTAATTCATTTATCTTGGTATATAATACATAGAAGTTGGGGCTTAAACACATATGACATACTGTAAGGCCAAATAAAAGAAGTAGTGAAGATGGACCATAAATAAAGGTAACCTTATTGATATTGATCAAAGCTTGCCTTCTTGACTGATGTTTCTTAAACATAATCATCATATATTCTTAAACATTGGATGCTTATTTTGGCATTTACATGCCAGCAAAGATGGTTGTTGGCATTTAATGCCTAGCTTAGATTCAATCCACATTAAATAAGTCATTAATCATAGAATTCTTTTTATATCTTGGCCACATATTCTCAAATATACACTTGCAATAGTATTTAGAATACTAATTGGTATATAACTTTTAGGATTTAAAAAAGTTTTTGAATCCAATTCCGCTTAAACATACACGTGTTGGATTCAGTGATTATAAGTTAATAAAAGATTTCTAATAGTTGTTAACATTATAACTAAGCCATATGATTGGAATTTGGATCTCGTTATGATCTGAATAGTTAATGGCTTCAATGATGAGATTATCATGAATAAAACTAAAGCATATTCTGACAATAGTACTAAAGTTTTGCCCAATTTAAGACACAGTTACTAATTGAAAGCATTTGGCATTAGATGTGTTAGTGATTGGCTTAGTGCAAATGGGAGATGTTAGTATATGCCTTAGACCTAATCAAATTGGATGAGGCATATAGTAGTTAATAACATAAACTAATCACTTATCTTAGTGATTTAAGGTTCTCCTTCATGTTAGTGGTGTGACTAATAATCATGCAAACACTAATTGGATGAAGCTTATGAAGCATAATGGCCTTGCAAGTTAGTAATGAGTTACAACGATGAATTCTTATGCATCAAAGTTATGTTTCTAAAAACATTCCTAGCCATCGTATTGTCAAAACAGGGCATAACAATGCACAAAGACTAGCATTATGCTAAGCCTTCATATATTCAATTCATACAACTCTTTGATCTCATAAAAGTTAAAGTACAAAGATACTTAAG
Source organism: Adansonia gregorii (assembly GCA_038382025.1). Taxonomy (NCBI): domain Eukaryota; kingdom Viridiplantae; phylum Streptophyta; class Magnoliopsida; order Malvales; family Malvaceae; genus Adansonia; species Adansonia gregorii. Next base: position 26,567 of record JBBYHO010505539.1, on the reverse strand, counting down.
GATAATATATAGGTGCTTGTTTATTGGATACAAATTCATTGAACATGGCCGATATGAGAACTTCATTGGGTAAAGTGATCGATGGAATATGTTCTCATGTGCCGGTGAAGTGTGTTAGTCCTCAGACTTGTGATACCAATTTATCTTGTATGGGAAGTGTCATGCTTTGATTCCACCATGAACGAATCCACAATAGATGGATGCTTATAGTAGGGTGGTTTTGGGTATGGCATGAACCATATGAAGGTGGATGAGTGATCTAAAGAGGATTTACCACTTCGAGTGAAATTGGAGACGTATCTCATATGTTATTGGCTTTGGTTAATTTGATAAAGTCATTAGCCAACCCATGATGAATTTAGGATAAATTATTTTTCTAAATTCATGAAGTTAATGAAAAGCTATAAGAGCTAATATGGATTGATACATCAGTAGACATTATACCATACTCATGATCTTTCTAGGATATCTGGTGAAAAGACTGAAGTACACAAGAGGCTAGTTATTGTAAGGTTTTTTAATAGGTCATATTCACTTTTCCTACATACATGTGGCCATGATGCCTCATTGGAGGCTAATCTTAGTTTATGAATACAGATACACTTAATTCGATAATTATGTTTATTGCCATTATGATGGAAGCCTAATAGGTCATACACAATAAGATGATCTATTGGATTAAAATCGAGATTTAATTAAGTATGACTTAATTAAATAAAAAGTATAATAAGGATGACTTAATTGAATAAAAGTAATTTAAGATATAAATTAGATTTATGAAATCTAATTAGAGATGTCTTAATATGGCAATAAAGATAAGAATGTCATATCAAGATAATGTCTATTTATAGACATAGCTTAGGAATATGATTAAATAAAGCCAAATAATTGTATTTGAAAAATTAAATACTATTTAATAATTATTTAATTAATTATTTAATAATATTTACATAAAGTAAAATTATCTTACTTGGGTTAGAAATTTAATTATGAATTAAATTATCTAACATGTAAATTAAAAGGTTAGGCTAAGAGCCTAAATTATCAAGATAATAGAGATTAGTTGTGAACTACTCTAAGTTAGGCTTGCTAACAGGCCTGGTGCATGGAATAGCCACCCTTAGTGCGCTAAAATATTAATAAGTTATTGTTTTGACCCAATCTTAGACAAGCTAATTAAAATAGTTTTAATTGAGCACCAAGAAACACTTCAAAGTGGGGTCATCTTTTGGGTATGTTAGTAATAGGGTTAGTTAACCCAATAGTCAAGCCTAACCTAGCTTGAGGTGTACTTAAATACATTATAAAGGCTTTTTGATTGGTAACAAGCATTAGAAAAAAAAAACCCGTAGGTGCCAACCCTAGACTTTCCTGAAGAGTTTGGTGCACCACTTATACCTTTCTATGCTTTTTTTACGTTTTCATGGATTTTATGATTCTACTAAATCATTCTTAGTACAATGAAAATGAAAAAGTAGTTTTCTAGCATTAAGAGATTAATTTTTCACAAAAGTTATAAAATTGGCCAAATCCTGAAATCCCTAGTTTTCTAATCGTGATTGTGTAGATTTGTATTCTAAGATATTAGAAAGTGTTTTTGATCACAACAAAAGACGAAAAATCAGTTTTCTATCCTAAAGGAATCAATCGGTATCAAAAATAGGATTTTTGGATTTATTTGGTTGTATCCATGAAAAATAGCTACTTCACTATCAGAGTTGGTTTTTTTCTCTTTTTGCACAACAAGCATGAGAATTATTCTCGGATCATTTTAGATCTAAACCTGTTGGTTATATATCTTTTGGTTAAGGCTTGAAAAGCCTTTTGGCTAGCATCGGAGAACCATTGGACTTCATGAAGGCTCTAATAAGCATATTTGTAGATCATTGTTAGAGGTAAGATACTTCTGTTACTTGTGGCTTCAAGACGAGATCGTAGTAATTGACCTTTAGTGTATTCATGCCTAAAGTTATGAGTCCCTAAGAAGGTATGATTTTTAACGAATCTATGTTTTAATGTTAGTTATCCAATCACATGTGCATCTCTTCTTAAGATTCTAAGGAAATTCTTGCGTTTCTTTGTTTAATTCTACTGTGTATGTTTACTTCTTAGTAATTTTTTAATGTCTATATCAATATGCATGAGCTCCAAATTTCCTTACATTAAAAAATTTTAAATCGATAAATTAAAATTTTTTTAAAGGCGTTTACCCTTAGCCTGAGCCTTGAGAGACCTATATCATGACACTGATGCTATTAGGGAATTATTGGATTCTTTCTAAAGCATTCAAGCTTTGAAAAGAGAATTTGGTGAAATTGATTAATTTTACTTAATGTTGAAAATAAGGTCCAACATCCTACTATTTACCTTATCGAAATTATTCTAGACGGATTCATAGGCTACAAATAGAAAATGAGATATCGTTAGAAAGTTAACTTGACAAATGTTACTATAAAAATATTGTAAAAATCCTAAAAAATTTATTTCTAAGAGGAAATAATTTTTGAACCTAGGTTTGACTTAACACTAATAAAACCTACAGAGAAAAAAGTGCAACAAACTTTAAAAAATTGTCATGGATTCTTTTGGAATTGTGAAATCACAAATGATACCTTTTAGGAAAGTGAATTTCATGTTGTTTTAGGAAAAATATTTATCAATTACTAAAAAAGTCATATGGTGGGCTAAAATACCCAAATATAATTTTAATCACTAATTCAAATGGTTTCAAATAGCAAAGACTTGAAAAATCCTACCTCCCTCATCTTGGCATCTCCAAGGGCAAATAAGATACCTTAAAAGGTATTTTGATACCTTTTAAGGGAAAAATACTATAAAACCCCAAAAATATCATCTAGGGTTTAAAAATAATTTTTCAAGTTTGGGTCACAATGTTACCGATACCAATAGTGGCACTTTTTAGTTTGCAATTTTCTAGACATGTATTAAGGTGTTGGACACATGAATGTCTAACAAGTAGGGTTTATAATAATGGAATCACATATCCATTTAAAGTCTCAAGGAGTTGGGCACATGGATGACCTATTATCTATGCCATCAAATCATAAAAAAAGACTTAACATGAAAACATTTGATCAAACATATTATAAATAGAAAATTTTTAAAGGTTGAAAATAGAATTTATTTTGCCTTATTAGGTCATGAATCCAAATTTGCATGCTTAATTTTTTCCCAAGATTGTAAGAGTAGTTTGTTCGAAAAAAACTTAAGCCAACATTAATCTTATTTGCTTGAAACTATATGAGCCTAACTTGGGGAGGTTTATTGAAAACATAACATGGCAGCAAACACCAAAAAGAAGGCATCAAGAAAGCATTTTTAATCATGTAAAGTATTCAAACATGGCATCAAATGGCAAAAATATGTTGGAACATCAACCAAAGAACATTTTTATGAAGGAGAACAAGCTAAAAATGCAAGGAATACGTGAAAATTTAAGAATGTACTGGTGATAATATAAGAGATGATATAAACATGGAAGAAACTATTTTCATGGCATGAAACACACAGTGGCAATTTTTACAAAGCTAAATACATGATTTTTATGTCATCAAATCAACATAAAATATGATCAAACTCAAAAGAACATCTCATGGGATAAGAAACATTCTTGAAACCAGCAAAAAGTCATGGTCACATGTGAATGTTTATCAATATGGCATAGAAAATGAAATGAACAGAAAAATAAAAAGAAATTATAAGAAAATATACCATAAAGCTTTAGAATCCTTGCTTTTAAAAGTACTACCATTTTATCTTTTTTTTAGCTCATTTGCTTCCTTTTCTTAGCTATGAATCTACAAAAAAAAAAAGGCTAAAGATAAGGTGAAAAGTTATAGTAGTATGGAAGGGGTCTTATTGAGGAGAAATGCCTGGAAAGAAAGGTTTTTAGAGAATTTTTTAGGCTATTATAGGAAGTTTGGGATTGGGTTTTCTTTTGGCTTAAAGGGAAGTATGTTAAGTCCATGTAATTGTTGTTAGCTGAGCAAAAAAGTGTCCTTTATAAGGGAAATTTCCAACCATAAAAAAACCTAGGAAAATAAGGCATTTGGACATCTTTCATGTACAATTTGGTAAGTTATTATATCGAAGGTTAAGTTTACAATATTTCATTAGCTGCTATACTATCTTGTAATCAAAGAAGGTCATGCATAGGCTCAACAAATGAGCAATGTCTACACTCATTTCATTAATCCAAATTATATCATGAAATGCCTTCATTTTCAACTTTAATGGACAACTAAAAATTGCGTTTATTTAATTATAAAGCCCAAAATAATTTTTCATGAAGCTTGGTCTGAAACTAAATGATTTTTGGAAACTAAAATAGTGGCTAAATTTGTGTTTTTGAACAAATATTATCTCAAGAGAAAATGGCATGAATCAGGCAAAAATTCCTAGACGTATTAATACAATGAACATTGTATCGATACATCTGGGTGAAACCCTAAAATGTATTGATATAATAAATTATATATTGATACATTTTGACCAAAAATTGAGTTTTATGTACTTCAAAGCCTTGTATTGATATATTAAGTGAATGTATCTACACATGCCTTATTTTTGTTAGTATAACTCAGGGTTTTCGCGTTTGGTGACATGGCATCCATTGTATCGATACCTTAAGGCCATTTATCTATGCAATCAAAAAAAATGTAAATTTTATGCACTTTGGCTCCTTAAACACCTTATCTAAGTAAAAAACAATGGGAAATGAATCTGAGCTTACATTTTTTAGGTTTGTTAATCCCTTAAAATGCTCACATGAAGGCCCAAACAAAATTAGGTGTCTACAGTTTTTCCTTTTTGCTTGAAGCTAAGCATCAAGAATAGGTCAAAGACAAATAGGCATCATTTTGTCCAAAATGGAATAATGCCCTTTGAGTGCCTAGCAAGAGGAAAAACAAAAGTTAATATGATGCTAGAATAAGAATAACATTTGGTTAAGATTTTGATTTTATAAGAATAGTAATGAAGAAGACTTCAAATAGAAACCTAAACCTTCATTTTTAGGTTCAATGTATCCCTATGGTTGACTTGAAAATTTGTACATATAAGTCTTCATGAAAGGCTTTGTAGATATCCTCAAAAAAAGGCTTTTGGTTTCTCTGAGAGAAGCTCTAAAGTGTTTGATAAAATATCCTTGAGAAGGTATTTGATGTCCTCGAGAAAGGCTCTAAATTGTATGATAAAATATCCCTGAGGGAGTTTTTTTATATCCTCAAGAAAGACTCTAAAATGTATGATAAAATATCCTTAAGAGAGGCTTTGTGGAAGTCTTTATAAAAATATCATCGAGAAAGACTTTAAAAGTTTTTGATGAAACATCCTCAAGAAAAGCTTTAAAGAATTTTAAAATATCGCCAAGAGAGGCTTTAAAAATTTTTAATTAAACATCTTCAAGAAAGGCTCCAAAGATTTTTGAAATGTCATTAAGAGAGGTTTTAAGAATGTCAAATAAGGGTTTGAGAGATTTTAATAAAATGTACTCGAGAGAGGCATTAAAATTATTTTAAAATATCCTCAAAAGATGCTTTTTTGGTTCTACAGGGCTTGACCTCCCTATATAAGTGCCAATTAGTATACAATTTGATTCGATGGGGCTTGACCTCCCTATACACGTGCCAACTAATGCAAACTTTGACTCCATAGGGCTTGATCCCTTATACAAGTGCTAACTAATATGGCCTTTAGGCCTATAGGGCTTGACCACTTTATACAAGTGCTAGCAAACATGGACTTTGTCTCTATAGGACTTGACCTTCTTATAGAGGTGCTAGTCCAGTTAGCCCTAACTAACTTACCAATATCTCTGGGTTTACTTTTAGATACGAGCTAACTTCACTGGGCTTACCACATGGCTAGTTGCATTTTGGCTTGACACTTGATATAGGGGCTAATTTTACTAGGCCTATCACATAGCCAACTAAATTGGGCTTGACTCTTGGTATAAGGGCTAACTTCACTAGGTTTACAACATGGCTAGCTATATTAGGCCTGACTCTTAATATAAGGGCCAACATCATTGAACTTACCACATGGCCAGTTTCATGCTTAACTCTTTGTACAGGCTAATTTTACTAGGCTTACCATGTGACAACTACATTGGGCTTTATCATCCTATCAGGTTCTTCTGTACGGGAACTTATGAATGAAGCATAAAGTGTGTTCTTATGATGTAGATGTTAGCAAATGTTGCCATGATGCAAATGCTTTTAAGATGATACATGCATTCATTTTCCTTTCATGTAGAGGCATAATGCTACATTAGTAAACAAAATATTTCCTATAAAAGGTTAAAAAGTTTATTGTCTCCCTCTTTTTTACACATTACCATGGATTCTCCTTAAGATGGCTTACCTTTGTCCTAAAATTATTGGATCCTAATGAAGTCTGCCACCACGTGCCTAGCCTTTAAAACTTCAGACGATCCAAAGGGCATAGCATGCTCAACTTAAAAATAAATAATGGTTGGCTATGGTCTAGCCTTTGAGTTATCCCATGATTAGGATTTGGATCAGGCATAATAATGGGAAAGAAAGGGAGATCGACGGACGAGTCGTTCATCCAACTGGACCTAGATAGCTACTACAAATTAGTTTCGTTTTGTCTCTATATAGATATAATCCTCTTTAATGCATGAAGTTTTGGAAACTAGAAATCCGAGTTTTTTAAAGAAAATTAGATCACCTATGTGTTTCAGAGATGTAAGGAACAAAAGGATTTTTGTGAAAACGATGTCTGGATTGGATTTTTAAAAAAAAGGATGCTTTTTATTAGGCACTAGAGAGAAACCAACATGACATATTGCCTTGTAAATTTTATTGGAAAACAAATTTCAAATATGGGTACATAATAATCACTGCGAAAACAAGTTAGTAAGGCAAAAAATGACAAATATAATAATATCATAAACAAGCAATTGCAACAAAAGAATGTAAAAAGGGAGTGATTGAAATGTATCTCATAACTGCCTTCGATTATTGAATAATAACTGAGATGACAATTTAGATTCAGTGGTAATTTAAAGAACGAAGATGATTTTCATCAAAATAGTTTGTGGCATCCGAAAGAGAGACAATTTTAGGTGTCTTCGAGGTAAAGCGTGGTTGGAGTATCCTTTCAAATAGAGTCATACAAATATTTAGGAATAAAGAAAAATTTATATCTTTCTAAAAAATAGGGTTGGATATCTCCTTGGAGTATGAGGGTTACAATATCCCCAAAGTTAGGAAAACATTTAGGAACATGGAGAAAATTTAAACTTTAATTAAGAAATAAGGTTGGAGTATCCGTTTGAGTAATAGAGTTAAAGTATCTCTGCTGGTGAAAATTTTAATATGAAGTCCTAATTTTAATATTTTAATCTTGGTCTGAGTCTACTCTTACATTGTTTTTTGGGTACATCCAAAAGGTTTAGGGGGTAAATGAGGTACTGTTGGAAAGGTAACTCAACAAAGTTTAATATAAAAATATTTCAAAAATCCTAGAAAATCCCTTTTTAGGTAGAAATAATTTTTGAAGTTAGGTTTGTCTCAGTACTGGCAGCATGTACAATTAAAAGGGCATAATGGGATTCGAAAAATCATTCCAAGCTTATCTGGGATCATTAGATTATAGATAATACCTTTCCAGAAAGGGAATTTTATGAATGCTTTGGGGAAAATATTTGGAAATTTTGTAAAAATCATCTGATGGGTTGTAATGGCCCAAACAGAATGTTGCATGTTGGTTCCAAGGGTTTCAGGCAGCAAAGGTTCAAAAAATCATAACTCCTTCGTTTGGGATGATCCGAGGGCGAATAAGACACCGTTAGAAAGGTAATTCAATGCACTATAAAAAAACATTAGAAAAATCAAAGGAAATATTTTATGGTTTGAAAATGTTTTTCACATTCAGACTATAATGTTGCCAGAGCAAAAACAAAGGGATTATTTGATAATCTAATTTTTTTGAAGATAAGCTCGAGTTTAGGATATCTGAACGTTTGCGACAAAAAGTAACACGGACTTCACAAGTTCATCCATAATCGTAAAATAGTTTGTGATAATGGAACAACCCATTAATCATGTCACATAAAGGAGCACAAGACTCAAGATCAAGGATTAATACTAAAAAGGACTTTTTTCTTTTGTTTTTTTAAACTTATTTCACCTTGAATCTAGAGCTAAAATGTTTATTTACCTCCAAGATTAGGAGACCAATTTGATGAAAACATTAGGTCATGCTATTCTTCATCTATTGGAGGTGACATGAATTTAACTTGGGAATGTTTCTAAAAATCAGTTAGTACGAAACAAGCAAGCATTTTAATGGTAATATCATGATCAAAATATAGCACATACAAAGATAAACATGGATTAAATATGCAAACAAGAAAAGATGACATTTTGACATGGAAACGGGTGACATAGATGTAAAAAGATGACAAATATGGTGCACAAAGATAACATAAACATGTTTATACAAAAGAGTGAATGTTGAAGTTGCCAAGATAGCATTTTTATTTCATGAGCCTCCTTGAAACACAAGATAAATATTTGAACATACTTAAGACACATTAAAGTGACCATTTAAATATGAAATGGATATGTAAATATGTAAGGGACATGGAAAAAGGTGCATGCAAAGAGGCTGTGTGATCATGAAAATGAAGCATGGTGAGTTTATATATCTAATAACATCAAAGTGCCAAGAGGGTCATCAAGATCCTAGGACTACCACAACTAAGGCAACAAAGACACATGAGAATATTAGAAGGGCCATGGCAGTATAAAGGGCTCACTAAAATGAAATAAATGGTTAAAATAGAAAATATATGGAACAAACTAAAAATATACCAACAAAAGCTTGAAGTTTCTTACTTTTTGAAATAATGACTTTAAGCTCAGTTTCTTCCCTCTTTTTACTATTGTTTAGCACGAAAAGAGTGAAAGGAAGAAGCTTTCTGATAATATGGTTGCTAATAGGCTATTTTAAGGATGAAATTGTATGAAGGTTGCGTTTTTAAAAATGTTTTAAAGGTGGTTTTGGGGAGCTACAAGAATGGAGGTTGATTGAGGTTGAAATGCAATGGAACAATGTTTTGGTGAGTTATTAGAGCTGAAGTTGATGGAGGATTTATGGAGATGGATAAAGAGTTTCTTAGGATTGCTAGAGAGCTTCTTTGATAGGTGAGAGTTTTTCTGTTATGATGGCTAAGAGAGTTTTCCTTTTTATGGGAGAGAGTTCTCCTTTTAATCTAACGCTCAGCCAATGCCTTTAGGAGATAAGGCAAGGGCATTCTTTATTTTTCTCTCCTAAACTAGGAACATCTCCAGTAACCATGCTAGTTTTCTTCTTATTGGTTTTGTCATATTTAGAAAGAGAGTAGAAAAGCTGCAACAACCTCCCAATTGATGATATGTCTGCCACCCTCTTACAACTAATATTTTGAGAAAATAAACTTTGTCATTGGTTGTTTAGGCTCTAAATTTTGTTTAAATTCTATTATAGGCCCAAAGCTAGGGCTTGCAATGCTTTATGATGGTTTTTTGATGCCAAAAACATGTCTGAATCAGATTTTTGAAGGTTGAAAAATGGTCTAAACTAGGTAAAATACCTTACTGTATTAATAGAAAACATGTTGTATCAATACACAATGCCAGTTTTTCCCTTCAGTATTGATACAAAGAGGTGTCTATCAATACTAGGAGCAAAAATTGTTCCCAATCTCGAGACTTCAAGGCTGTGTCGACACTCTATGGACTTATATTGATACTCATGCTTGTGTATTGATACATTTTACCAAAAATCATAACTTTAGCTACTGTCAAGGCTTGTATCGATGCAAATATGCCAAGTATCAATACCAAACCCTCTAATATCGATACTACATGTGAAAATTCAAGTTTTTCGCACCATAAAGGCCTTATATCAATATTTGTGTACCAATATAACTTACACACATTTGTGGCATCTTAAGTTACCTTAGCTTAGTCATAATTAGTGAGAAATTAACTCGTGTATTCATTTGAATCACTTTGGTGACACCATTAAAAGTCAGTTTTGATGCCTCAGTTTTATTTTTTTTAATATAGGCCGTAGATATTTTAAACCTTCCCAAAAAATTTTTTTAGCTGTTGCTATGTCACCTAAGAGTGCTTGGTGGCACGACACTCAATAGTTATCCCCTATTTTTTTATTTTTTGATTTGATCATATTTACCTAACTTTTAGGATGCCAAAAACTAGCCCAAACAAAATAAAGTGTCTACAACTACCCCTCTTTGGCCATTGCTAAGTATTAGGAATAGGGCAAAAACAAATAGATACCATTTTGTTTGAATAGGATGATGGATTTGTGTACTACTAAAAAGTGGAAAGTTATCTAATATCATTCCAAGATAGGTTAAACAACTTATAGAAAAAAAGATTTTGATGAGTTTTGTAAAGTTTGACTTTTTTACTATTTTTTTAATTTTTTTTCAAAACAGATGCCATCAACTTATGTGGGCTTCGAGGTAGGTAAAAAAATATGTCTAGCTTTTCATCGACTCAGGTAGATAAGTGCCACCAGCTTGTGTGGGCTTTAACATAAGTGAAGAAAGACGTCTAACTCTTTATGAACTAAAGCAAATAGGCGCCACTAGCTTGTGTAGGCTTTAAGGTAAGAAAAGGTCTTACTCTCTAGGAGTGAGGTAGGTTATGTGGTGCCACCGGCTTGTGTAGGCTTTGATAATCGTCATGTTCTTTAAAGACTAAGAGAAGTAGTTGCCATCAGCTTGTGTGGTCTTTAAAGTAGGGAAGAGGCCTACTCTTTGAGGACTGAGGTAAGTAATTACCACCAGCTTGTATAGGCTTTAAGGTAGGGAAGCATCCTACTCTTTAAGGATAAAAAGAAATGAGTTTATATACCCTTCTTAGGTGATTTTCAATAAAGACATAACCTTAAAGGTTCTTACATGAGGCCTCTTGAGGTTTTTTAAAATAAAAAAATAGTACCTTAGGTTCCCTATAAATTTAACTTCTATATACAGAGCTAATACCTGTAAGATGTTAAATACTGCATAATGCATTAAGATACAAGTGTCTGCCTAATTAATGTAAGGGTGGTAACTTTAAAGGCCTAATCCATTGGTTGGTTTTGGGCTTCTTTCGCTTTGGTGAGGTGGCCTTTTGCTCAGAGTTTGTCAATCTTGCTCTAGATTTCTAGAGCCTTTAAATGTTAAGGTTGTCCCTTCTTTGAAGGCACAAAAAGTTCATGACCACTTACTGGAATGAGGTTTTGAGCATATTTTTCAAATGTGGGGTCCCACAACAAGATTGGTTGTGGCCCTAAGAGTTTATTCTTGGTATTTAAACATAAAACAAAAATTCTTGCAAAGTTTTATCTTTCCAAGTAATGCTAGGAAATCTTGTTATCAATTTTGTCCATTTATCAAGCATTATCACTTAACGAACAAACATAATGTGACATGAAATGCAGGGTTAAAAAAAATTTTAAAAGAAATCAAATAGTTGTATTCTTATTCAAAGAAAAAGGGTATAAGAGTGACAAATTTATAAGATTATAAAAAATTTTAAAATCAAAAGAGATAAGATAAGTCTTCTTGGTCGATTGGATCTAATATTGATGACATGAATTCTTCACTAACTGCCTTCGAAGATTTTTCTCCAGCAATTAATCTTTTTGGTGCTAGTCGACTTATAAGAAGATTCATTCGATTACCTCGTGGCGGAATAGGGCTTAAATTTAGGCGATTTTTATTTTTTGATTGCAGGTATGGATGAAGTTTTGGTAGGGTTAGTTAACACAGAACAAATGGGTTATGTTATGACTTGGGGTCTTGAATATAGGGATGATTGGCTTTGGGCTAATGATGGTTTGGGCTTAGTTGGGTTTGAATAAAGAGATCTAATCACTTAAGTTGCCCTTTCAAGTCTTTAACTTAAACCAGTTTTCTCTTTTTTCTTCTCTTTTTATTTTTATTGTTTTTTCTTATATTTTTGCCATTTTTTTGGGTGAATGGCAGGTGAAGGAGTAATAAAATGCCTTTTCGGGTTTTCATCCTAAAGTTTTTTCAAGCATAGTTTTTTTTAATAGAATCAGAGTTCATAGGGTTGGGCAAGTCATTGCCATCCATCTTGGTTAAGATGAGGGCTCCTTAAGAGAATATGCATTTAACCACATATGGCCCTTCCTAATTCAGTGTCCATTTTTTGTACGTATCTTTATGGATTGGGAGAATTTGTTTAAGCACTAGGTCATTTTCTCGAAACTGATAAGGATAGATGTTTTTCTCATGGGCTTTCATTACATACTTGTGATACATCTACCCATAATAGATGGCTTTCATCCTTTTTTCTTTAATAAGATTAAGCTGTTCATATCAGTTTTTAACCCATTCAACCTCTTCAAGTTGTGATTCCATTAAAACTCTAAGGGAAGGGATTTCAAACTTGACAGGCAGGATAGCCTCCATGTCGTAGACCAAAAAAAATAGTGTAGCACTTGTAAAAGTTCGCACAGTCATACAATAACCACATAAGGCAAAAGGTAACTTTTCATGCTAATCTTTGTATGTCTCAGCCTTTTTTTTAACTATCTTTTTGATATTCTTGTTGGCTGCTTTAACTATTCTGTTCATCTTCAGGCAGTATGGGATAAAGTTTTGATGCAGAATCTTAAACTGAGAACAAACTACTTACATCATCTTATTTTTCAGGTTGCATGCATTTTCAGTAATAATTTGTTTAGAAAGACCATATCTACCGATGATATCTAGTTTCATAATTTTAAAAACAACAGATCAAGTGACATTAGCATAAGAAGCTGCCTCTACCCATTTGGTGAAATAATCAATAGCAACTGAAATAAAGCGATGCCTATTAGAAGCCTTGAGGGTAATTAGTCTAATCATGTCCATGCCTCACATAGAAATAGGTCATAGAGTTGTCATAACATGCAGGGGTTTTAGTGGGACATGGATCTTGTTAGCGTAGATTTGAGATTTGTGACACTTTTGAGCATAGTTAATGTAATCCTTTCAAAAGTCAACCAATAATAACCTAATCGCATGACTTCTTTTGCCATTCGGTGTCCATTAGCATGCATATTGCAAACCCTTCATGAACTTCTTTAAGTATTCTTGTGGCTTAAAAGGCATCCACCCATCAGAGTAATACTTGATCCTAGCATTTTTCGTATAAAATCTTACCATCCAAAATAAAGTTCATAGCTAATCATCTGATGGTTATCTTATTAGTTTTGGTGGGGCCGTTTGGGTATCATTGTCCTTGGTGTACTAAAAGATGTCATGATACCAGGGTAAACCGTCTTTCTCTTCTTCAATATTCTGACAATATGCCTGGGTTGAATGGATGCTTATTTGAATAGTACTAATGTCTGATTCTCGATTAACCTTAAACATGAAAGATAAAGTGGCCAAGGCATTAGCAATTTGGTTTTCTTCTTGAAGTAGATGTTGAAAACTAATATCACCAAACTCTTTCTTAAACTCCGATATCAGTTCCCATAGTGGATTAGTTTAGCATCACTTGGTTGCCATTCTCCCTTCAATTAGTAAATGACAAATGCTGAATCTCCAAATACTTACAGTGCTTGAATGCTTCTTTCAATGGCTGCATGGAGTCCCATGTGCATGCCTCCTATTCAGCTATGTTGTTGGTGCAATCAAAGTTTAATTTGGCTGTGAAAAGGTAATGGTTTCCCTTGTGTGAGATAAAAATTGCCCCAATTCCATGCCCAATGCATTTGAAGCTCCATCGAAGTACATTCTCCATGATGACTCACACTTGATAGTGTTCTCTACCTCAAGTATTCACATTAAGTCTTCGTCAGGGAACTTAAAGTTTAAAGGCTGATAGTCATCTATGGCTTAACTTGACAAAAAATCTACTATTGCACTGCCTTTAATGGCTTTCTAGTTCACATACACAGTGTCATACTCATAAAGCATAACTTGCCATCTTGCTATTCTCCTGGAAAAGGTGAGGGCTTCACACAAATACTTAATAGGGTCAAGCTTGGTGATTAACCATGTAGTGTGGTACAGCATGTATTACCTTAACCTTTGGGCTGTCTAAGCTAAAGCATAACATAGCTTCTCTATGAATGAATAGTTATTTTCATATTTTGTAAATTTCTCTATGAAGGAATAATTATTTTCATATTCTATAAGTTTTTTGCTCAAGTAATAAACTGCTGCTCTTTTTTTCCTAATTCATCATGTTATCTTAATACACAGCCCATCAACTTGTTTAAGATTGATAGGTACAGATTAATGGTTGTCCGGGCACTGATGGCATAAGTACTAGAGGGTTGGAAGGTAATGTTTGACCTTATTGAAAGCTTCTTGGCATTCTTGATTCCACTCTTCAAGATTTTATCTTTTAGCAGCCTAAAGATCAGATCATATTTGTCAGTCAACTGAGATATGAATCGAGCTATTTAATTTAGTCTTCTTAAGAAACTTCACTTTTTTTTGAGTTTAAGGTGGTGATAGGTTTTGAACAAACTTAACCTTGTTTAGATCCACCTCTCTTCCTTTTTCGCTCATAAGAAACCCTAATAATTTACCCATGGTGATGCCTAATATGTATTTGGCAGGATTTAGCTTAAGTTGATATTTACGAAGCCTTTTAAAGAGTTTTCGCAGATTGGCAACATGTTCGCACTCTTTTGTTGATTTGGTGATCATGTCATTCACATAAACCTTTATTCCTTTGTGCATAAGGTCATAGAAGAATGTTACCATAGCTCTTTGGTAAGTTGCCCAGGCATTCTTTAACCCAAAAATCATCACTTTATAGCAGAAAGTTCCCCACATGGTCACGAAGGTGGTCTTTTCCACATCCTTAGTTGCCATTTTAATTTGATTATAACTCAAAAACCCATCTATGAAAAAAAATAATGGATTTTTTATAGTGTTGTCTACTAAGTATCAATGTAAGGCAAAGGAAAATTACTCTTAGGGCTAGCTCGATCGAGGTCCCTATAGTCCATACACATTGGCATTTTACCATCCTTTCTAAGAACTGGGCTACCTATTTAGGATATTTGGCTACCTCAAGAAATCTTACTTCAAAATTTTTCTTGACTTCTTTTTTTATCTTAAGCAGAATTTTTGGTTTCATCCTCTTTTACTTTTACTGGATTGATTTACATTCAGGTTTGGGAGCAAGTTTATGAACTACAATATTGGTATCTAATCCAGGCATGTCCTAATAGGACAAGGCAAACATATCTCGATATTCCTTAAAGAGACTTATTAGTTCAGATTGAGTTGATGGTTTTCTAGAGGTTTCGATTTTGGCTCTTTTTGGGTTTTTTTTTATTCGAAAGTTTATGGCTCCATGGGTTCTTCATGGGTAATATTTGTTTTTTTCCTATTCAACTAGGCCTAGTAGGTCTACAGGTATGGGGTTCTCTTCAGGATCCTCTTTAGATTTGACCTCACTGACATAGATTGATTATTCAAAATCAATTTCTAAGGTTTCAGTATGAACATTCATTTCACCTTCATTGAGGTACCTAAAAATATGGAAAAGGATAATATAGGTGGAAAAATATGTAAAAAAAGTCTAAGGTCGACAAGAATTATGAACACAAAGAATGAATGCATAATGTTGAGTCCTTTTCATTGATAATACTTAATAAAACTTGCCTATACAAAGGATCCTACAATGCTTTTGTGGTTCTTCCGAGCTTGCTTTTTTTGCTGTGTACTGGACTTGAATGCCAACCCTCTTTGGTCAATCTAGCTGATCACTTTTAAGGCTTCAGTAACTTCTCGAAGGCATTTTCTAAGTCTTTTTCTAGCCTGAACATCTTTATGTACATTTAACTTCAAACCCATATGAGTATTCTCTGATAAGTGAAGTTAAACTATTGGCAACCCTTCTTTGACATCAGTAGCATTGATAAACTCAAAAGATTGGGAAGAGGATTCTGGGATATCTTTATCAGGTTCTACATATAGAGCATCAGTTGAGGTAGCAACAATGATATCTTCTTCTTTTCCAATACTGATGACTTTATTTTAGATGATGAATTTCAATTTTTGCTGCAAAGATGATGGTACTGCCCAAGCAGAATGAATCCAAGGCCTTCCCAATAGGTAATTATATGATGGAGCAAGTCTATCACATGAAAGTCAACTTTGTAAGTACATGAGCCAATTTGGAGTGGAATGGTGATGTTTCTCACCATGTTCCAGCAAGTTCCACCAAACGTTCGCATAATCATATAACTATTTTGCACATGAGATGTGTCAATAAGGAGCTTGTCCAGGCATAACATGGGCATTATATTTAAAGCTGACCCATTATCAATGAACACTTTAGGTAATATGGTGCCTTTATAATATGTGCTGATATAGAGGGCTATGTAATTTTTTCTTTCTCTATATGGGATTTCATTATCACGAAAAGACATGTAATTATTGATGATGATGTTGTTCACAAGGTGATCCAACTGACCCATAGAGATGTTAGGAGGGACATGGCCTCATTTAAAACCTTGAGGAGGGCATTCTTGTGAGCTTCCAAATTCAATAGCAGTGACAACATAGATATCATGACGGCTTGCTTGTTTAATTAATCGACGATGCTATATTCATTGTGCTTGATGAATTTAAGGAATTTTATAGCTTCTTTCTTGCTCACTAGATCTTTGACAACTACTGATTTTATGTATTTGGTTGCAAACTTTAGTGCTTGAGAAATAAGATTATCATTTCCTTAATGAATGTTGTTTTTAATGCTGTTTGGGTGTAACATTAGCCTCTCCAAGTTAGGTGACTTGCCTTTGAGAGGTTAACACTTACTGCTTGTTGGCTAGATTCTTCGATGATTAAGGTTTTGCTTTCATAGTTTCAAGAAACTACCTTATCATCTTTATATGGGAAGAGAGATGAAAGTTGACTAATCATCTTTGTTAAAAGCTGAATAGTGTCAACTTTAACTCTCAAATGATTATTATATAAAATCAATAGCTTTCAAATCCTGTAAGAGAGACTGCCCTCTTTTTCTTCTAGTGCATTAACGGATGATGTTGCATTTACAGACTTGGTATATGGGTTTGGTTTTCATCATAGAATTCGATGCTACCTTCATTCATTATCTTTTAAACCATTGTGCAAAACCCTTTGCATGTTTAAAGAGTATGGCCATAAGTAGTATGGAAATCACAGAAGTTGCCAATCTTTTTTTCTATCTTTTTGGTTGTATTACGTAGCCTAGCTTACACCAGGATTTGTCAAACCAAATTCATTAGGTTCCAAACTTCTTTTATGCTTTGCACAATCTTATAGTTTCTTTAACGATCATTTCCTGTAAGTCTAACTCAACACAAGTTTGAGACAAACTAGCTTTGGTGCTGGATTTTGATTGCTTACTAGCCTTAATCTTTCCTTTCCCTTTATCTTTGCAGATAGTTTTTCTACTGAATTCATTTTTCATGGCCTTATCGATCCTTCCACAGAGTATGACCACATTGTGAAGTTTTTCAAGAAATTTCTCACTATTTTTTCATAATAAGAGGCTTGCAATGTGCTAATAAATCCAACAGTCATCTCTTTTTTTATTACTAAGGGATGATTTTGGGCAGCTTTCTTCATCATCTTGTAGTATACTATTGAAAACTTTTATTAGCTCTTTTTTTCATGCCCATAAGAGATAGACAACTAGAGATCTGACCATTGGTGAGTCTCTCCTTGTTAGTGCCATTGATAGACAGATCATCATGTCTATCCTTCTCCTCATAGAATTCGATTTTAAACTGATGTATCATCCCTTGGACCATCTCCAAGAAAGATGGATAATTTTACAAGTTGTGTTCTTGGCCACAGTGGCAGTAAGATGTATCAATGGCATTTTTTCTTTGACTTTTACTATCTATTACTATTTTAGTGTCCACAAAAGCTTGCCAGACCTTGTTAATCGAGGTTTTAACTTCTCCAATGCTTCTTTTAACCTAATAGCCTTTTCCATTGATTATTACATTCACTCTTGGTTTGGCATGATCAATGAGTGGGTTAGCCCCCACATTGGGTCCAGGACCTTGCTCAATCTTGATCACTCCTTTTTCTAGTAAACCTTACACCTCTCTTTTGAATGAAGTACCATTTTCAATGGAGTGGCTTTGCTCTCTAGCATGGTATTTGAAATAAGAGTTCTCATCATACCATTTTGAGTATAGTGGTGATCTTGGGTTTGTGAATACTAAAGCCACTAGTTTGCTTGCCAATAAGTAAGAGTAAATCTTTTTATATGAGCAATGGCGTAGAGTGGTTCAAAGTGCTTATTTTCTCAGGATGCTTGTTGGTTATTCAGAGCTCTTATATTGTGTATATTACGGGGTTATGCATTCTGGGCCACACTTGGCATAGGATTTGGTGCAGAGCTCATTACAAGAACTAACTTAGTAGTGTGGACTGGTTGCAATGCTAATAAGTAAGGTGTAAGATCCATATTCAACATGTTTAGGAAGTACATAGGTTGTGCTAGATGTAGACTATGATTAAACCTAGCACGATTTTCACCTACAACATTCATTTCCCTCTCTTTACCTTTATTTACTGTCTTTTTTACTGATCCAGATGCTTCCCTGATAGATATGTTACTATTCTTGATGACGTTCTTAATTATTTCACCTGATATGACCATATCGATAAAGTTTTTTATGGTGCTTCCTAATAGCTTTTCGTAGTAAAAAGCTTGTAAGGTGCCAACAAACATAACTGTCATTTCTTTTTCAGTTAAAGGTGAGTGAACTTAAGCTACATCCTCCCTCCATCTCTGAGCGTACTGTTTAAAACTTTCAAATGATTTTTTCTCCATGTTCATGAGAGAAAGATGATCTAGAACCCAATCAAACACATGCTTGTATTATTAAAAGAATGTAGAGGCTAAGTCTACCTATGTTTGAATTTTTTCAGGATCAAGTCCTATGTACCATCAAAGGGCTACCCTAGTTAGACTATCCTAAAAGCAATGTATCAACAGCTTCTTATTCTCTTCGTGTCTTGCCATTTTATGATAGTACATGTGAAGATAGGCAGTAGGGTTAATAGTCTTATTGTGTTTTTCAAAATCAGGCACTTTAAACTTGGACAAGATGATGAGGCTCAAAACTAGCCCTACTAACTTTGCATTTATGAGTCCAAATTTGTTACTTCCTTTAACAACTCGAAGATGTTTTTCTAATAAGTGATACTTGTCTAAGTTTTCATCATTTTTTAGGGCCTTTTTGTTTTCTCTTGCTCGATTTGGCCATCAAGGTTTGGGACTATAGGCCTTGATGGTAAAGAGCCTACACCTTGAAATCCTTGAATTAAATAGGACGTTATTGCAGGATTGATATAAATAAATGGCTGAGCTAGTGGGATGTTTATTGCCAGAGGGTGTTACCCATGTAGTGCTTATTCTTGAGTGTTGGAGGCTTTAGTACCATCATTCAAATTGCTTTCAGGGTGAGCCAGTTCTTTTTCCATCTCCACTGCATTCGTCTACCTTTGTTCTTTCAATGCATTGGATAGAAATTTAGTTAGCTCGATGATCTCTGCTTGGAGATTTTCATTCTTACATAGCGTCCACTCTTATGACTCTCTATACATGAGTTTGAGTCTTTCGATGTGGGCCTTATGATCATTTTCCATCATTTTTTAATGATTGTGAGTTTTGTACTGATGGTGAATTGTAGATTTAATGTTTTGGATCACCTTCACTTTAAATTATTTTTGGATTAAGCCTTATGGTATGTTCATGCATATGTTTGATGCAATGAGAGTGAATATGCGATCATGAATGAATAGAAACCATGAAAGGATTACGTTAGTTATGCAAATGTAAAAAAAGACAATTGGATAAAAGGATAGCTCCAATAGCATCTTTCATTAAAGTAACAAAATGTATTAATTATAAGTGATTACATTCAAATATGCCTGACACGATTACATTGCTTGATTACATGGTCCAAGAAATACAATAACTCTTGCTCATGGCTCCGATGGGAAAGATATCATGTGTTAGGGATCAGGTTACATCCATCATGTTCTTAGCCTCCAACTAAGCTGCTTAGATCTGCAGTGTGAAACAACGATGATAGTCTTGATAGTTTTGGCATGCATGATTAGCCACTTGAAGTCTTTCTAGCTCTTGCTGTTTGAAGGCTCTCACTAGTATGTCGACATGGTCTTGGCAAGCTTGAAGAGAACACTTTAAGTCCTGAATTTTGAGTGTCAGACCTCCATTTTTGGCCTAGTTTACCCTCAAATCCTAGACTTGAGCCTCAACCATTTACTCCTCTTTTACTAAGTTGATGCAAAAGCTTGGGTTCAACAAGCTTTTCCCTATTGACTTTAGTAGCTTTTCTCTATTGGTGCAGTTCCTTCTCGATAGTAATAATTTATGTCCTTCACTCAACTGAGGACTTTCCAAGTCTTTGAGACTTACTTCTTTATTAATGGCCATATAGCCTTTTTTCGAACTCTTAAGGTCCTTATTGAGGTAATTTTTCTCCTTGATAGCCTTATTTATCTTGTCATCCTTGAGGTAGAGATCCATTTTCAATTAACTATTTTTCTCTTTTAATAAGTAACCTCTTTGGTGAAGGTTGCCCTTTCTTGTTCAAACTCTTGCTTGAGCAATTCAATCTCGAAAGGAAATTCATCAGCCACATTTGTGATGTCTCGATACCAAACGGGTATACAGTGTTATTAATTCAATAGATGCTCCATTCATCATGTTTTAGGGTCATGCTATTCCTTTTCTAATATCTTTCCATGCAGCGAGTTTATTTCCATGCATAAAAGGCTAGCTAGACTTTTGACTTGTAGTCGGGCTCACCGTAGTCAAAATCTCACAACTCTAGGTCTTGGATAAAGGGGATAAACTGATGGCACTAAAATTGTCGAAGGACTGAAAGAAGGTTGTAACTAGTACTCCCCTATAATGCCATGAGTGGCATGCAGCTATAATCTTCGCACAAGTATATGATCATTTATAGCAAAAACCAAAAGGCCTTCCATGTTACCTCATTTCCCTTAAGGTTTCAAAATTTTTGGACCCACTGCTCTCATATTTGTCTTGAGGCCATTCTTTTTCAAGTACCTTGGAGATATGGCTAGTTAGGTAAGAAGTAATATGGCATCCTACCTTTTGTGGGGCTAATGTGACTGACAAGCCAAATATGAAAGAGTAGTGCACATTCGATGAATCAGTCCATACTTATTTTCTTACTAAAATTGAGAGCTTGAATAGTTTCAATGATAATGGCCAGTGCAAGATTGATGTTGCAACCTAAGCGAGAAAAAACATTTGCTACCATGGCTTTAATATAGGCTATTGTCTTTGGGAATATAACCAGACCATATATCGCCAAAGCATAGATATCTTGGATTTTCAAATGTCAATAGTACTTTTCATTGCTTTTTTAAACTAGCCCATGAGATGTATTCATTGATCCCCTTCATTTTGATATGACTCTCAATCCAAGACTTCGCTGCCTCAAGGATTTGAGCTAATCTTTTCTTGAAGCTTAGAGGATTCAATGCTTTATATTATATTCTGTCGACCTTGCCCTCATAATGTTGAGTAATGCTGTGTATTCATTAACCATGGGGACTAAATCTTCATGATTAAAAGTGAAATCGCTGGATTCCAGAACTAAAAAGCCACTTGCAACAAACCAACAGCCAAGCAAACTTGAAGCAAAAGAGTAATGTCTCTGCATCTCTTAGTGAATGATTCCCTTTCAGTATTATCCCAACTAATCCACATGGTCTTCAAATCTTGCCAATCATTTTGATGGTATCCTATCTTGATCCTTTCATGCACTATCGAGGCATACCCTGATTTTAGAACATCCTATTCTTCATGCTGCTGGTGCTCTGACCATGCTTTAACCTCTTCAAAGGGTTCTAGCTCTGAAGTGGACTGTTGCTCCACGACAGACACTCCTAGGTGAACATTGATCTATTAGAGCCAATTATCCCATGATGACAGTAATAATGATGAAATGATGCATGGTGAAAATGAAAAGCAAAAAGAGAACGAGTTAGTAACCAATACAAAATAATAGGTAAAAGATAAGGAAATGAAAGAAAAATAGAAAAAGTGTATCACAAAATTTACCATAAGAATAGGCGGTATGGTGCCTAGGGCAAACATGATGAATATAAATGTTGAGGCATTAAATGGGTTGCATATCACTTTAAAGGGGATGTCAGGGTTCATCGTCCGCCTATCGCCAATTCCTTGAAATGGGTTTTCACCACGAACAAGCCATAGCCAATGCTGCGTGTTAAAAGGACATGACTGTGGAAACGGGAGGGAGTTTGTTTTGCAGGGATAAACTCTTATGTGTTGATTGGGTTACACATGGAATCGGGGACATCAAGAGAGTTGACATTGTTCTGCGAACGTGGCAACCCCAGCTTTTCCCAGTAACCATTCTGAAAAGGAGTAGGAAGGTTAGTAAGAAGAGAAGGATGATCGGGGGAGAAAAAGAATGGAGATAAAATAAAAAAAAACTCCAGTACCCTTTTCCAAATGCAGCTGGAAGTACAAGAAGGTGGGCATTTGTTATTCGAAAGACGGGGATTGCTCCCAAGTAGAAAATAGCCCGGTAGTAAGTGGTGACTACTACCCCTTTTGACCATCAAAAAAGCTAAAGGCGATTAGAGAAGGCATACCGAGGTGAAAAAGGTGGCTCCATAGGGCATGTCCATATTAAAATTTCCTCTTCACGAAGCAACATGATACCTTGCAATGACTAAGACTGACCGTTTACACAATGACATTCATTCAACACCATTTATGTTAAGTCCATGCTAAGCCATTGTTTGGGCAGCATGATGGCTTATTTTAGTCATATATGACTATTTCAAGATGGCATTGCAAGTATGACAGTCATTTGTCCCTACCCACTTATTAAAAAGGATTTTGCTATCAAACATAATTCTAAAGGAATGAGCGTGAAAATAAAAGAAAATGCAGGTGACAACGTTCACCCATCATTGTCTGCGTAACCAATGGTATATAGGAGTAAAGGTAAGAAATATTTCCTTAGGTGACCCTAATCTTTAAGTTATTTTAGGAACATCTGGTATGGTTTAACATGGTTTAGCTCATAGGGTTCAGTATATGGGTTTAAGTTAAGGCTTATTTAGGTGTCCAAATTACTCTTTCGTCTAGTAAAAACAGTCAGGCACCTCGATCCTAGGTCTATTACGAGTTACTCATGAGAGACATAGGTAATTTATATCTCAGAAGGTCTTGCCATGCCTATGTGGAGGGTTACTCACAAAGGCAAATGGTTCACTTCCTCCTAATAATTATAATACTAACCACACCATGTTGTATGGTGGGAATCTAGTGCAAATGCAAGTGCACAGTGTGTATCGGGGAAACAATTAAACCTTTTTGTTTCACTCCCATGTTACCATATTCATTTAGAGCAATATTTATTTAGGCATGAATAATCCCTAACAATCAAAAACAACATAAATAATAGAGATTAATAGGCAAAAAATAAAAGAGAATTATATCTAAATAGTTATGAGGATCGAAAACCAAGAAACAAGTGAGAAGTAGCTAGTTATAGGCCTAACTTTCTAAAATGCTCCCTAGTGAAGTCATCAAGCTATCACCACTTGCCAAGCCCTTAAAACTTCGAATGATCTGAAGGGCATAGCATGCTCGACTTAAAAATAAATGATGGTTGGTTGTGGTCGAGCCTTTAAGTTATCCCATGATCTAGATTTGTATTATGCATAATAGTAGGAAGGAAAGGGAGACCATCGGACTAGTTATTCATCTAACTAGACCCGGATGGCCACCATAAAATGGCCATAAGCTTGGAGTCACCATCAATCATTTTAGGCTAGGCAAGATTGGACGCCAATTGAAAACAATATTACAAGTTACAAAACTCAAAACACTAATTTCAAGGTCTATGAAGTCTAGAGATTTGTTGGTAGGATTCGGGAGTTGGTTAGCACAGGGAAGAACTAATGTCCCCACGATGCCAAAAATCGATACCTACTAACTATGTCTCACTTTGGTCTAGGTTAAATCGCTTCCATTTGGTCTCTATTTAGATATAATTCTCTTTAATACATGAAGTTTTGGAAAATGGAAATTTGAGTTTTTTTAAAGAAAATTAGATCACCTATGCACCACGAAGATAAGAGGAACACAGGGATTTTTGTGAAAACAATGTTCGTATTGGATTTTTAAAAGAATGGATGTTTTGTATTAGGCACTAGAGAGATACCAATATGGAACATCGCTTTTTAAATTTTATTGAAAAACAAATTTTAAATATGGATGCATAATAATCACTATAAAAGGAAACAATTTAGTAAGGTGAAAAATGAGAGATATAATAATATCATAACAAAGTAATTGCAAATAGAAGAACATAAAAGGGGGGACCAAAATTTATCTAATGATTGCCTTCGATTGTTGAATAATAACTAAGATGACAATTTTAGAGATCAGTTTGGATTCAGTGGTAATTTAAAAAACAAAGATGATTTTTATCAAAATAATTTGAGGCATCTGAAAGAGAGAAAATTTTAGGTGTTTTCAAGGTAAATCGGGGTTGGAGTATCCCTTCAGAGAGGTGAGGTTAGAGTATCCCCTAAAATAGAGTCATAAAAATATTTAGGAATAAAGAAAAAATTTATCTTTTTAAAAATTAGGGTTTGGAGTATCCTCTTAAAGTAGTTCAGTTGCAGTATCCCCAAAGTTAGGAAAACATTTAAGAACAAGGAGAAAATTTAATCTTTAATTAAGAAATGGCCCTTTGACTAATGGAGTCAAAGTATCTTCATCAGTGAAAATTTTAATATGAAATCCTACTTTTTGTATTTTAATCTTGATCCATTAACCAAACTTATTAGTAAAGGTATTAGACCTTAAAATCAAGGCATAAACACATAAAAAAAGTAAAAAGGTTATTTTATTTTGAAAATCAGAATATTTAACCAATTAATGAACCTTAAATCCATGTTATTCTCCATTTATTGGAGGTAATATGGACTTAACTTGGGAGGGTAAAAAAATAGATTTTTGCAACACAAACAAGGCATCAAGCAAGCATTTTTTTCAAACATGGCATCAAATGATAGAACATGCTAAAACATCAATGAGGTACTATTTTGATCAAAGAAACATGTGAAAATGCAGAAAACATATGAATGATGCATAAGCCTACTAGAAAGAGCTGATGAAGACATAAAACCTAACATGATCATAAAAGAAAGTATTTTTGTGACATAAATATGTGATGGAAGTTTCTTGACAGCATGAAAGCATGATTTTTAGTAAAAAAAATGCATGAATAGGCCAAAATATTTGAAGGCATAGAATATGATGAGCATAAAGAAAGATGTTTTCATGATATGAACAGTGTCATAAGCAACATAAAAGACAGTTTTTAAGCATGAAAACATGACAAAATCATAAGCTCATGAAAAAGACTTCAAAAGGAATCCATGGAGCCTAATAATGGCTATGGTTGGATCAAAGCAATCATTAACATGATGAAACAAATGAAAATGCCAAGAAAATAAGAAAATAATTAAATAAAATAAACCAACAAGAACTTCAGTAGCTCTTCTTTCCAAAATATAAGTTTTTTCAAGCTAAAGATGTTGGCTTTGAAGCTTTTTCTTACTCACTATGAGTTAGCAAGAAAACAAACCAGTTAAAATGGCTTAAGTAAGTTTATGGAGGTGTTTTCCTTAGGTGGCATGGAATGCTACGAAAATGGAAGTGTTTGGGGTTCGTTGGAGGCTATGGGGTATGGAGAGAATGTGAAATAGTTGTTGAGAATGTGAAAGCAAAGTTGGTGTGAGTGTTAAGCTAAAGTTGGTCTTATATGACCATGTGAATAGTTGGGACAAAATGTAAACAAGTAAAGGCATTTAAGGGCTTTGGTGCATGTACCTCACATATAGACATGATACCATGTTTAGCTACCATTTTATTTCATTGGCTTACTCAGCAAAAATAGTGGATCAAGGCTGCTTTATGCAGCCAAGCAATAAGAAAGATCAATCCTATAATGGCTATTTAGGCCTCAAAATTTTTGTTAAAACCCAATCATAAGTCTAGTGTTGAGGCTTGGTATAAATTTTGATGATTTTTGGTGCCAAACCATGTCCAAATTAGATTTTTAAATCAATGGTGCAAAGCTAAAAAAGGCCTCGAACTAGAAAATAGCATCTGGATATCAATACAATGAATATTGTTCAAGGCTTGGACAAATTCTCTTTGCTTGTACCAATATAGAGAGATTTGTATAATATATAAAGCAATTTTTTACTTGTTCTTATCCATACAAGGAACTATGTATCAAAACCACAAGGCTTATATTGATATTCACCTTTTTGTAATGGTATATTTTGGCCAAAATTTGCTATGTTAGCTATGACATAAGCTAGTATCGATATGCTAAGCCAAGTATCTATACTTTGCCTCTTATATTGATACTAGGGGTGAGGTTTTGGGTGTATTGATACCTAAAGGCCA
>JBBYHO010505507.1:0-21570 GCA_038382025.1 Adansonia gregorii | reverse complement strand
TTTGATGCTTTGGTTTCATAAGAAAAACTAGTTTTTCTACCATTTTTAGAATTGAAGTTTGCCTTTCAATTGGGATAGACATGGGTTCACATAATAATCTCCTTTCTTTTCAAGATTGGGCATCCGAAACACATTCCTCTCATTGGGATAAATGAGATTGATGCTTTAGTTTCGAAAGAGAAACTTCTATTTCTAGCATTTTTAGAATTGAAGTTCATCTTTAACTGCGGTAGATGTGGATTCACATAATTAGCTCCATTCTTTTCAAGATTGGGCACCATAATCACTGTCTCCTCTTTGGGATAAATGATTTTAATGCTTTGGTTTCGTAAGAAAAACTTGTTTTTCTACAATTTTTACAATTGAAATTCATCTTTCAATTGGGATAAACATTGATTCGCATAAAAGTCTTTTTTCTTTTCATGATTGGGCACCATAATCACATTCTCCTTATTGGGGTAAATGATTTTGATGCTTTGATTTCATAAGAAAAACTTGTTTTTCTACCATTGTTAGAATTGTAGTTCGTCTTTAAACTGGAGTAAACGTGATCCACATAATAATCTCCACTCTTTTCAAGATTGGGCACCATAATCACATTTTACTCCTTAGGATAAATGATTTTAATGCTTTGGTTTCATAGGAAAAACTTGTTTTTATACCATTTTAGAATTGAAGTTCATCTTTCAATTGGGATAAACTTGGATTCGCATAATAATCTCCTTTCTGTTCATGATTGGGCACCATAATCACAATCTCCTCATTGGGATAAATTATTTTGTTGCTTTGGTTTCATAAGAAAAACTTGTTTTTCTATAATTTTTAGAATTGAAGTTCATCTTTCAATTGGGATAAACATGGATTCACATAGTAATCTCTTTTATTTTCATGATTGGCCACTGTAAAAACTTTCTCCTTGTTGTGATAAACGATTTTCATGCTTTCGTTTCACAAGAAAAACTTCACTTTCTACCGTTTTTAGAATCGAAGTTCATCATTCAAATGGGATAAACAAGGATTCACATAATAATCTCCTTTCCTTTCAAGATTGGGCACCATAATCACATTCTCCTTATTGGGATAAATAATTTTGATGCCTTGGTTTCTTACGAAAAACTTGTTCTTCTAGAATTTTTAGAACTGAAGTTCGTCTTTCGATTAGGATAAACATGGATTCACATAATAATCTCTTTTCTTTTCAAGATTGGGTGCCATAAACACATTCCCCTCATTAGGATAAATGAGATTGATGCTTTGGCTTCAGAAGAGAAACTTCTATTTCTATTGTTATTAGAATTGAAGTTCATCTTTCAATTGGGGTAAAAGTGGATTCACATAATAATGTCCATTTTTTTCAAGATTGGGCACCATAATCACATTCTCTAGTTTGGGATAAATGATTTTGATGCTTTGGTTTCATACTAAAAACTTGTTTTGTAGAATTTTTAGAATTGAAGTTCGTCTTTCAATTGGTGCAAATGTGGATTCACATAATAATCTCCATTCTTTTCAAGATTGGGCACCATAATCACATTTTGTTCTTTGGGATAAATGATTTTGATGCTTTGGTTTCATACAAAAAACTTGTTTATCCACCATTTTTTGAATTGGAGTTCATCTTTCAATTGGGATAAACATGGATTCACATAATTCCTTTTTTTTCAAGATTGGGCAAGATAATCACATTCTCATCGTTGGGATAAATGATTTTGATGCTTTGGTTTCATAAAAAAAACTTGTTTTTCTACTATTTTTAAAATTGAAGTTCGTCTTTCAATTGAGATAAACATAGATTCACATAACAATCCCTTTTCTTTTCATGATTGGGCATTATAAACACAATCTCCTTGTTGCAATAAACGATTTTCATGCTTTGGTTTCATAAGAGAAAGGTCATTTTCTACTATTTTTAGAATCGAAGCTCATCTTTCAAATAGGATAAACATGGATTCACATAATAATCACCCTTTTTTTCATGATTGGGCACCATAATCATATTCTCATCGTTAGGATAATTGATTTTAAAGCTTTGGTTCATAAGAAAAACTTGTTTTTTTACCATTTTTAGAATTGAATTTCATGATTCGATTGGGATAAACATGGATTCACATAACAATCTCCTTTCTTTTCATGATTGGGCACATAAACACGTTCTCGTTGCTGTGATAAACGATTTTCACACTTTGGCTTCATAAGAAAAACTTCATTTTTACCATTTTTAGAATCGAAGTTCGTCTTTCAACTAGGATAAACATGGATCCACATAATTATCTCCTTTCTTTTTATGATTGGGCACCGCAATCACATTCTCATCATTGGGATAAATGATTCTGATGCTTCGATTTCATAAGAAAAACTTGTTTTTCTACCATTTTTAGAATTGAAGTCCGTATTTCAGTTGGGATAAACATGGATTCACATAATAGTCTCATTTCTTTCATGATTAGGGACAATAAACACATTCTTCATGTTGTGATAAATGACTTTGATGCTTTGGTTTCTAAAGAAAAACTTGTTTTTCTACCATTTGTAGAATTAAAATTCGTTTTTCAATTAAGATAAACATGGATTCACATAATAATCTCCTTTCTTTTCATGATTGGGAACTATAAACACATTCTCCTTATTGTGATAAAAGATATTGATGATTTGGTTTCAAAAAGGAAACTTCTATTTATACCATTTTTTGAATCAAAGTTCATCTTTCAATTGAGATAAACAAGGATTCACATAATAATCTCCTTTCTTTTTATGATTAGGCACCACAATCACATTCTCACCATTGGGATAAATGATTTTGATGCTTTGGATTCATAAGAAAACTTGTCTTTCTACCATTTTTAGAATTGAAGTTCGTATTTCAATTAGGATAAACATGGATTCACATAATAATCTCCCTTCCTTCATGATTGCGGACAACAAACACATTCTTCTTGCTATGATAAATGATTTTGATGCTTTGGTTTCATAAGAAAAACTTGTTTTTCTACCATTTTTAGAATTGAAATTCTTCTTTCAAATGAGATATGCACGGATTCACATAATAATCTCCTTTCTTTTCATGATTGGGAACTATAAACACATTCTCCTTGTTGTGATAAGTGATTTTCATGTTTTGGTTTCATAAGAAAAACTTCACTTTCTACCATTTTTAGAATTGAAGTTCGTATTTCAATTAAGATAAATATGGATTCACATGATAATCTTCTTTCTTTTAATGATTGGGCACCATAATCACATTCTCGTCATTGGGATAAATGATTTTAATGCTTTCGTTTCATAAGAAAAACTTGTTTTTCTACCATTTTTAGAATTAAAGTTCATCTTTCAATTAGGATAAACATGGATTCACATAATAGTCTCATTTCTTTTCATGATTGGGCACCATAATCACATCCTCCTTATTGGGATAAATGGTTTTGATGCTTTGGTTTCATAAGAAAAGCTTGTTTTTCTACCATTTTTAGTACAGAAGTTTGTTTTTCAATTGGGGTTTACATGGGTTCACATAATAATCTCCTTTCTTTTCATTATTGGGCACCATAAACACATTCTCCTCATTGGGATAGATGATATTAATGCTTTGGTATCATTAGTACAACTTCTCTTTCTACTATGTTTAGAATTGAAGTTTATCTTTCAATTGGGATAAACATTGATTCAGATAATAATCTCCTTTCTCTTCATGATTGGGCACCGTAATCACATTCTCCTCGTTGGAATAAATGATTTTATGCTTTGGTTTCATAAGAAAAACTAGTTTTTCTACCATTTTAAGAATTGAAGTTTGCCTTTTAATTAGGATAAATGTGGATTCACATAATAATCTCCTTTCTTTTCATGATTGGGCACTATAAACACATTCTCCTTGTTGTGATAAATGATTTTCATGCTTTGGTTTCATAAGAAAAACTTCACTTTCTATCATTTTTAGAATCGAAGTTCATCTTTCAAATAGGATAAACTTGGATTCACTTAATAATCTCCTTTCTTTTCATAATTGGGCACCATAATCACATTTTCATCATTGGCATTAATGATTTTGATGCTTTAGTTTCATCAGAAAAACTTGCTTTTCTACCATTTTTGGAATTGAAGTTCTTCTTTCAATTGGGATAAACATAGATTAACATAATAATCTTCTTTCTTTTCATGATTGGGCACTATAAACATATTCTCCTTGTTGTGATAAATGATTTTGATGTTTTGGTTTCATAAGAAAAACTTCATTTCCTACCAATTTTAGGATTGAAGTTCCTTTTTCAATTGAGATAAACATGGATTCACATAATAATATCCTTTCTTTCATGATTGGGCACTATAATCACATTCTCATCATTAGGATAAATGATTTTGATGCTTTGGTTTCATAAGAAAAGCTTGTTTTTCTACCTTTTTCAGAATTTAAATTTATCTTTCAATTAGGATAAGCATTGATTCAAATAATAATCTCATTTCTTTTCATGATTGGGCACCATAATCACATTCTCCTCGTTGGGATAAATGATTTTGATGCTTTGGTTTCATAAGAAAAACTAGTTTTTCTACAATTTTTAGAATTAAAGTTTGCCTTTCAATTGGGATAGACATGGGTTCATATAATAATCTCCTTTCTTTTCAAGATTGGGCATCCTAAACACATTCCCCTCATTGGGATAAATGAGATTGATGCTTTAGTTTCGGAAGAGAAACTTCTATTTCTAGCATTTTTAGAATTGAAGTTCATCTTTCAACTTGGGTAGACGTGGATTCACATAATTGGCTCCATGCTTTTCAAGATTGGGCACCATAATCACTGTCTCTTCTTTGGAATAAATGATTTTGATGCTTTGGTTTCGTAAGAAAAACTTGTTTTTCTACCATTTTTAGAATTGAAGTTCGTCTTTCAATTGGGATAAACATAGATTGACATAATAGTCTCCTTTCTTTTCATGATTGGGCACCATAATCACATACTCCTCATTGGGATAAATGATTTTAATAATTTGGTTTCATAAGAAAAACTAGTTTTTCTGCCATTTTTAGAATTGATGCTTGCCTTTCAATTGGGATAAACATAGATTTACACGTATTAATCTCTATTCTTTTCATGATTGGGCGCGATAATCACATTCTCATCGTTGGGATAATTGATTTTAATGCTTTGGTTTCATAGGAAAAACTTGTTTTCCTACCATTTTAAGAATTGAATTTCATCTTTCAATTGGGATAAATATGGATTCACATAATCTTTTCTTTTCATGATTGGAAACATAAACACGTTCTCCTTGTTGTAATAAATGATTTTCACACTTTGGTTTCATAAGAAAAACTTCACTTTCTACCATTTTTATAATCGAAGTTCATCTTTTAAATAGGATAAACATGGATTCACATAATTATCTCCTTTCTTTTGATGATTGGGCACCACAATCCCATACTCATCATTGGGATAAATAATTTTGATGCTTTGGTTTCATAAGAAAAACTTGTTTTTCTACCATTTTTAGAACTGAAGTTCGTATTTCAATTGGGATAAAAATGAATTCATATAATAATCTCCTTTCTTTCATGATTGGGGACAATAAACACATTCTTCTTATTGTGATAAATGATTTTGATGCTTTGGTTTCATAAGAAAAACTAGTTTTTCTACCATTTTTAGAATCGAAATTCGTCTTTCAATTGAGATAAACACGGATTCACATAATAATCTCCTTTCTTTTCATGATTGGGAACTGTAAATACATTCTCCTTATTGTGATAAAAAAGATTGATGCTTTGGTTTCAAAAGGGAAACTTCTATTTCTGCCATTTTTTGAATCGAAGTTCATCTTTCAAAAAGAATAAACAAGGATTCACATAATAATCTCCTCTCTTTTCATGATTGGGCACAATAATTATATTCTTGTCGTTGGGATAAATTACATTGATGCTTTGGTTTCATAAGAAAACTTGTTTTTTACCATTTTTAGAATTGAAGTTCGCCTTTTAATTGGGGCATACATGGATTCAAATAATAATCTCCTTTTCTTTTATGATTAGGCACCATAAACACATTCTCCTTGTTGTGATAAACGATTTTCATTCTTTGGTTTCATAAGAAAAACTTCACTTTCTACAACTTTTAGAATCGAAGTTCATCTTAAAATAGGATAAACATGGATTCACATAATAATCTCCTTTCCTTTCATGATTGGGCACCACAATGACATTCTCATCGTTGGGATAAATGATTTTAATGCTTTGGTTTCATAAAAAAAACTTCTTTTTCTACCATTTTTAGAATAGAAGTTTGCCTTTCAATTGGGATATACATGGATTCATATAATAATCCCCTTTCTTTTCATTATTGGGCACCATAAACATATTCTCCTTATTGGGATAAATGATATTAATGCTTTGGTTTCATAAGTACAACTTCTCTTTCTACTATGTTTAGAATTGAAGTTCATCTTTCAATTGGGATAAACATTGATTCACATAACAATCTCCTTTCTCTTCATGATTGGGCACTATAATCACATTCTCCTCGCTGGAATAAATGATTTTGAGGCTTTGGTTTCATAAGAAAAAAAACTAGTTTTTCTACCATTTTAAGAATTGAAGTTTGCCTTTTAATTGGGATAAATATGGATTTACATAATAATCTCCTTTCTTCTCATGATTGGGCATTATAAACACATTTTCCTTGTTGTGATAAACGATTTTCATGCTTTGGTTTCATAAGAAAAACTTCACTTTCTACCTTTTTAGAATCAAAGTTCATCTTTCAAATAGGATAAACATGGATTCACATAATCATCTCCTTTCTTTTCATAATTAGGCACCATAATCACATTCTCCTCATTGGAATAACTGATTTTAATGCTTTAGTTTCATAAGAAAAACTTGTTTTTCTACAATTTTTAGAATTGAAGTTCTTATTTTAATTGGGATAAACATGGAATCACATAATAATCTCCTTTCTTTTCATGATTGGGCACTATAAACACATTCTCCTTGTTGTGATAAATGATTTTGATGCTTTGGTTTCATAATAAAAACTTTACTTCCTACCAATTTTAGGATTGAAGTTCCATTTTCAATTGCGATAAAAATAGATTCACATAATGATATCCTTTCTTTCATGACTGGGCACTATAATCACATTCTTATCATTGGGATAAATGATTTTGATGATTTGGTTTCATAAGAAAAACTTGTTTTTCTACCATTTTCAGAATCGATATTCCTTTTTCAATTAGGATAAACATGGATTCATATAATAATATCCTTTCTTTCATGATTGGGCACAATAAACACCTTCTCCTTGTTGTGAAAAATGATTTTCATACTTTCGTTTCATAACAAAAACTTGTTTTTCTACCATTTTTAGAATTGAAATTCGTTTTTCAATTGAGATAAACATGGATTTACATAGTAATCTTCATCTTTTTTCATAATTAGGCACCATAATCACATGCTCATCATTGGGATAATTGATTTTGATGCTTTGGTTCCATAAGAAAAACTTATTTTTCAACCATTATAGAATTGAAGTTTGTCTTTGAATTGGGATAAACATGGATTCACATAATAATCAACTTTCTTTTCATGATGGGCACTATAAACACATTCTCCTTGTTGTGATAAACGACTTTGATGCTTTGCTTTCAAAAGAAAAACTTCACTTTCTACCATTTTTAGAATTAAAGTTTGTATTTCAATTAAGATAAATATGGATTCACATAATAATCTCTTTTC
Organism: Adansonia gregorii; assembly: GCA_038382025.1. NCBI lineage: Eukaryota > Viridiplantae > Streptophyta > Magnoliopsida > Malvales > Malvaceae > Adansonia > Adansonia gregorii. The sequence continues at coordinate 13,845 of JBBYHO010505507.1, read as the reverse complement.
TTTTAATGATTGGGCATCATAATCACATTCTCGTCATTGGGATAAATGATTTTCATGCTTCCGTTTTGGGAGAAAAACTAGCTTTTCTGTAATTTTTAGAATTGGCGTTCGCCTTTCAAGGGGATAAAAATGGATTCACATAATAATCTTCTTTCTTTTCATGATTGGGCACCATAATCACATTCTCCTCATTGGAATAAATGATTTTGATGCTTTAGTTCCATAAGAAAAACTAGTTTTTCTATCATTTTTAGAATTGAAGTTCGCCTTTCAATTGGGATAAACATGGATTCATATAATAATCTCATTTTTTTCATGATTGGGCACTATCAAAACGTTCTCCTTTTTATGATAAATGATTTTTATGCTTTGCTTTCATAAGAGAAACTTTACTTCTACCAATTTTAAAATCGAAGTTCGTCTTTCAATTGGGATAAACTTGGGATTCACTTAATAATCTCCTTTCTTTTCATGATTGGGAACCATAATCATATTCTCATCTTTGGGATTAATGATTTTGATGCTTTAGTTTCATCAGAAAAACTTGTTTCTCTACCATTTTTAAAATTGAAGTCCCTCTTTCAATTGGGATAAACATGGATTCGCGTAATAATCTCCTTTCTTTTCATTATTGGGCACTATAAACACATTCTCCTTGTTGTGATAAATGATTTTGAGCTTTGGTTTCATAAAAAAAACTTCACTTCCTACCAATTTTAGGATTGAAGTTCCTTTTTCAGTTGGGATAAACATGGATTCACATAATAATATCCTTTCTTTCTTGATTTGGCACTATAATCACATTTTCATCATTGGGATAAATGATTTTGATGCTTTGGTTTCATAAGAAAAACTTATTTTTCTACCATTTCAGAACTGAAATTCATTTTTCAATTAGGATAAGCATTGATTCAAATAATAATCTCCTTTCTTTTCATGATTGGGGACCATAATCATATTCTCCTTATTGGGATAAATGATTTTGATGATTTGGTTTCATAAGAAAAACTAGTTTTTCTACCATTTTTAGAATTGAAGTTCGCCTTTTAATTGAGATAGACATGGGTTCACATAATAATCTCCTTTCTTTTCAAGATTGGGCATCCTAAACACGTTCCCCTCTTTGGGATAAATGAGATTGATGCTTTAGTTTCGAAAAGAAACTTTTATTTCTAGCATTTTTAGAATTGAAGTTCATCTTTCAACTGGGGTAGACGTGGATTCACATAATTAGCTTCATGCTTTTCAAGATTGGGCACCATAATCACTGTCTCCTCTTTGGGATAAATGATTTTAATGCTTTCGTTTCGTAAGAAAAACTTGTTTTTCTACCATTTTTAGAATTGAAGTTCATCTTTCAATTAGGATAAACATTGATTCACATAAAAGTCTTTTTTCTTTTCTGGATTGGGCACCATAATCATATTCTCCGTATTGGGGTAAATGATTTTGATGCTTTGATTTCATAAGAGAAACTTATTTTTCTACCATTTTTAGAATTGTACTTCATCTTTCAACTGGAGTAAACGTGGATCCACATAATAATCTCCACTCTTTTCAAGATTGGGCACCACAATCACATTTTTCTCCTTAGGATAAATGATTATAATGCTTTGGTTTCATAGGAAAAACTTGTTTTTCTACCATTTTTAGAATTGAAGTTCATCTTTCAATTGGGATAAACTTGGATTCGGATAATAATCTCCTTTCTGTTCATGATTGGGCACCATAATCACATTTTTCTGATTGGGATAAATTATTTTGATGCATTGGTTTCATAAGAAAAACTTGTTTTTGTATAATCTTTAGAATTCAAGTTCATCTTTCAATTGGGATAAACATGGATTCACGTAGTAATCTCTTTTATTTTCATGATTGGCCACTATAAACACATTCTCCTTGTTGTGATAAACGATTTTCATGCTTTGGTTTCACAAGAAAAACTTCACTTTCTACCGTTTTCAGAATCGAAGTTCATCGTTCAAATGGGATAAACAAGGATTCACATAATAATCTCCTTTCCTTTCAGGATTGGGCACCATAATCACATTCTCCTTATTGGGATAAATGATTTTGATGCTTTGGTTTCTGAAGAAAAACTTGTTCTTCTAGAATTTTTAGAATTGAAGTTTGTCTTTTAATTAGGATAAACATGGATTCACATAATAATCTCTTTTATTTTTAAGATTAGGCGCCATAAACACATTCCCCTTAATGGGATAAATGAGATTGATGCTTTGGCTTCAAAAGAGAAACTTCTATTTCTACCGTTTTTAGAATTGAAGTTCATCTTTTAATTAGGGTAAACGTGGATTCACATAATAATCTCTATTCTTTTCCACATTGGGCACCATAATCATATTCTCCAGTTTGGGATAAATGATTTTAATGCTTTGGTTTCATACTGAAAACTTTTTTTTTAGAATTTTTAGAATTGAAGTTCATCTTTCAATTGGTATAAACTTGGATTCACATAATAATCTCCATTCTTTTCAAGACTGGGCACCATAATCACATTCTGTTCTTTAGGATAAATGATTTTGATGCTTTGGTTTCATACGAAAAACTTGTTTTTCCACCATTTTTTGAATTGGAGTTCATCTTTCAATTGGGATAAATATGGATTCACATAATTCCTTTCTTTTCATGTTTGGGCACGATAATCACATTCCCATCATTGGGATAAATGATTTTGATGCTTAGGTTTCATAAGAGAAACTTGTTTTTCTACCATTTTTAAAATTGAAGTTCGTCTTTCAATTGAGATAAACATGGATTCACATAATAATCTCCTTTCTTTTCATGATTGGGCACTAGAAACACAATCTCCTTGTTGCAATAAACTATTTTCATGCTTTCGTTTCATAAGAGAAACATCACTTTCTACCATTTTTAGAATCGAAGCTCATCTTTCAAATAGGATAAACATGGATTCACATAATAATATCTTTTCTTTTCATGATTGGGCACCATAATCACATTCTCATCGTTAGGATAAATGATTTTAATGCTTTCGTTTCATAAGAAAAACTTGTTTTTCTACCATTTTTAGAATTGAAGTTCGTCTTTCAATTGGGATAAACATGGACTCACATAATAGTCTCCTTTCTTTTCATGATTGGGCACCATAATAACATTCTTCTCATTAGGGTAAATGATTTTAATGCTTTGGTTTCATAAGAAAAACTAGTTTTTCTACCATTTTTAGAATTGATGTTCGCCTTTCAATTGAGATAAACACGGATTCACATATTAATCTCCCTTGTTTTCATGATTGGGCACCATAATCACATTCTCGTCGCTGGGATAAGTGATTTTAATGTTTTGGTTTCATAAGAAAAACTTGTTCTTCTACCATTTTTAGATTTGAATTTCATCATTCAATTCGGATAAACATGGATTCACATAACAATCTCCTTTCTTTTCATCATTGGGCACATAAACATATTCTCCTTGTCGTGATAAATGACTTTCGCACTTTGGTTTCATAAGAAAAACTTCACTTTCTACCATTTTTAGAATCGAAATTCGTCTTTCAACTAGGATAAACATGGATTCACATAATTATCTCCTTTCCTTTTATGATTGGGCACCACAATCACATTCTAATCATTGGGATAAATGATTTTGATACTGTGGTTTCATAAGAAAAAACTTGTTTTTCTATCATTTTTAAAATTGAATTTCGTATTTCAATTGGGATAAACATGGATTCAAATAACAGTCTCCTTTTTTTCATGATTAGGGACAATAAACACATTCTTCTTGTTGTGATAAAAGATATTGATGATTTGGTTTCAAAAGGGAAACTTCTATTTCTACCATTTTTTGAATCGAAGTTCATCTTTCAACTGAGATAAACAAGGATTCACATAATAATCTCCCTTCTTTTTATGATTGGGCACCACAATCACATTCTCATCATTGGGATAAATGATTTTGATGCTTTGGTTTCATAAGAAAAACTTGTTTTTCTACCATTTTTAGAATTGAAATTCATCTTTCAATTCAGATAAACACGGATTCATATAATAATCTCTTTTCCTTTCATGATTGGGAACTATAAACACAATCTCCTTGCTGTGATAAATGATTTTCATGCTTTGGTTTCATAAGAAAAACTCCACTTTCTACCATTTTTAGAATTGAAATTCGTATTTCAATTAAGATAAATATGGATTCACATAATAATCTTCTTTCTTTTAATGATTGGGCACCATAATCACATTCTCGTCGTTGGGATAAATGATTTTAATGCTTTCGTTTCATAAAAAAAACTTGTTTTGCTACCATTCTTAGAATTGAAGTTCGTCTTTCAATTGGGATAAACATGGATTCACATAATAGTCTCCTTTCTTTTCATGATTGGGCACCATAATCATATCCTCCCCATTGGGATAAATAGTTTTGATGCTTTGGTTTCATAAGAAAAACTTGTTTTTCTACCATTTTTAGAACAGAAGTTTGTCTTTCAATTGGGATATACATGGATTCACATAAGAATCTCCTTTCTTTTCATTATTGGGCACCATAAACACATTCTCCTCATTAGGATAAATGATATTAATGCTTTGGTTTCATAAGTACAACTTCTCTTTCTACTATGTTTAGAATTGAAGTTCATCTTTCAATTGGGATAAACATTGATTCACATAATAATCTCCTTTCCCTTCATGATTGGGTACCATAATCAAATTCTCCTCGTTGGAATAAATAATTTTGATGCTTTGCTTTCATAAGAAAAACTAGTTTTTTTACAATTTTAAGAATTGAAGTTTTCCTTTTAATTGGGATAAACATGGATTCACATAATAATCTCCTTTCTTTTCATGATTGGAAATTATAAACACATTCTCCTTGTTGTGATAAAAGATATTAATGATTTGGTTTTAAAAGGGAAACTTTTATTTCTACCATTTTTTGAATCGAAGTTCATCTTTCAATTGAGATAAACAAGGATTCACATAATAATCTCCTTTCTTTTTATGATTGGGCACCACAATCACACTCTCATCATTAGGATAAATGATTTTGATGCTTTGGATTCATAAGAAAACTTTTCTTTCTACCATTTTTAGATTTGAAGTTCGTATTTCAATTAGGATAAACATGGATTCACATAATAATCTCCTTTCCTTCATGATTGCGGACAATAAACACATTATTCTTGCTGTGATAAATGATTTTGATGCTTTGGTTGCATAAGAATAACTTGTTTTTCTACCATTTTCAGAATTGAAATTCGTCTTTCAATTGAGATAAGCACGGATTCACATAATAATCTCCTTTCTTTTCATGATTGGGAACTATAAACACATTCTCCTTGTTGTGATAAGTGATTTTCATGCTTTGGTTTCATAAGAAAAACTTCACTTTCCACCATTTTTTGAATTGAAGTTCGTATTTCAATTAAGATAAATATGGATTCACATAATAATCTCATTTCTTTTAATGATTGGGCACCATAATCACATTCTCGTCGTTGGGATAAATGATTTTAATGCTTTCGCTTCATAAGAAAAACTTGTTTTTATACCATTTTTAGAATTAAAGTTTGTATTTCAATTAGGATAAACATGGATTCACATAATAGTCTCCTTTCTTTTCATCATTGGGCACCATAATCACATCCTCCTCATTGGGATAAATGGTTTTCATGCTTTGGTTTCATAAGAAAAACTTATTTTACTACCATTTTTAGTACAAAAGTTTGCCTTTTAGTTGGGATTTACATGGATTCACATAATAATCTCTTTTCTTTTCATTATTGGGCACCATATACACATTCTCCTCATTGGGATAAATGATATTAAAGCTTTGGTTTCATAAGTACAACTTCTCTTTCTACTATTTTTAGAATTGAAGTTCATCTTTCAGTTAGGATAAACATTGATTCGCATAATAGTTTCCTTTCTCTTCATGATTGGGCACTATAATCACATTCTCCTTGTTGGAATAAATGATTTTGATGCTTTGGTTTCATAAGAAAAGCTGGTTTTTCTACCATTTTAAGAATTGAAGTTCGCCTTTTAATTGGGATAAACATGGATTCACATAATAATCTCTTTTCTTTTCATGATTGGGTACTATAAACACATTCCCCTTGTTGTGATAAATGATTTTCATGCTTTGGTTTCATAAGAAAAACTTCACTTTCCACCATTTTTAGAATCAAAGTTCATCTTTCAAATAGGATAAACATGGATTCACATAATCATCTCCTTTCTTTTCATGATTGAGCGCCATAATCTTATTCTCCTCGTTGGAATAAATGATTTTGATGCTTTAGTTTCATAAGAAAATCTTGTTTTTCTATAATTTTTAGAATTGAAGTTCACCTTTCAATTGGGATAAACATGGATTCACATAATTATCTCCTTTCTTTTGACGATTGGGCATTATAAACACATTCTCCTTATTGTGATAAACGATTTTCAAGCTTTGGTTTCACAAGAAAAACTTCACTTTCTACCAATTTTTAAATTGAAGTTCGTATTTCAATTAAGATAAATATGGATTCAGATAATAATCTTATTTCTTTTAATGATTAGGCTCCATATTCACATTGTCATCATTGGGATAAATGATTTTGATGCTTTGGTTTCAATAGAAAAACTAGCCTTTTTGCGATTTTTAGAATTGACGTTCGCCTTTCAAGGGGGATAAAAATGGATTCAGATAATAATCTCCTTTCTTTTCATGATTGGGCACCATAATCACATTCTCCTCGTTGGAATAAATGATTTTGATGCTTTGGTTTCATAAGAAAAACTAGTTTTTCTATCATTTTTAGAATTGAAGTTCGCCTTTCAATTAGGATAAACATGGATTCACATAATAATCTCATTTCTTTTCATGATTGGGCACCATAAAAACATTCTCCTTATTGTGATAAACGATTTTCATGCTTTGCTTTCATAAGAAAAACCTTACTTTCTACCAATTTTAAAATCAATGTTCGTCTTTCGATTGGGATAAACTTGGATTCACCTAATAATCTCCTTTCTTTTCATGATTGGGCACCATAATCACATTCTCATCATTGGGATTAATGATTTTGATGCTTTAGCTTCATCAAAAAAATTTGTTTTTCTACCATTTTTGGAATTGAAGTTCTTCTTTGAATTGGGATAAACATGGATTCACATAATAATCTCTTTTTTTTCATGATTGGGCACTATAAACAAATTCTCCTTGTTGTGATAAACGATTTTAATGCTTTGGTTTCATGAGAAAAACTTCACTTCCTACCAATTTTAGGATTGAAGTTCCTTTTTCAATTGGGATAAACATGGATTCACATAATAATATCCTTTCTTTCATGATTGGGCACTATAATCACATTCTCATCATTAGAATAAATGATTTTGATGCTTTGGTTTCATAAAAAAAACTTGTTTTTCTACCATTTTCAGAATTGAAATTCATCTTTCAATTGGGATAAGCATTGATTCAAATAATAATCTCCTTTCATTTCATGATTGGGCACCATAATCACATTCTCCTCATCGGGATAAATGATTTTGATGCTTTGGTTTCATAAGAAAAACTAGTTTTTCTGCCATTTTTAGAATTGAAGTTTACCTTTCAATTGGGATAGACATGGGTTCACATAATAATCTCCTTTCTTTTCAAGATTGGGCATCCTAAACACATTCCCCTCATTGGCATAAATGAGATTGATGCGTTAGTTTCGAAAGAGAGACTTCTATTTCTAGCATTTTTAGAATTAAAGTTCGTCTTTCAACTGGGGTAGAGGTGGATTCACATAATTAGCTCCATGCTTTTCAAGATTGGGCACCATAATCACTGTCTCCTCTTTGGGATAAATGATTTTAATGCTTTGGTTTCGTAAGAAAAACTTGTTTTTATACCATTTTAAGAATTGAAGTTCGTCTTTCAATTGGGATAAACATTGATTCACATAAAAGTCTTTTTTCTTTTCCGGATTGGGCACCATAATCACATTCTCCGCATTGGGGTAAATGATTTTGATGCTTTGATTTCATAAGGGAAACTTATTTTTCTACCATTTTTAGAATTGTACTTCATCTTTCAACTGGAGTAAACGTGGATCCACATAATAATCTCCACTCTTTTGAAGATTGGGCACCACAATCACATTCTTCTCCTTAGGATAAATGATTATAATGCTTTGGTTTCATAGGAAAAACTTGTTTTTCTACCATTTTTAAAATTGAAGTTCGTCTTTCAATTGGGATAAACTTGGATTCGCATAATAATCTCCTTTCTGTTCATGATTGGGCACCATAATCACATTCTTCTCATTGGGATAAATTATTTTGATGCATTGGTTTCATAAGAAAAACTTGTTTTTCTATAATCTTTAGAATTCAAGTTCATCTTTTAATTAGGATAAACATGGATTCATGTAGTAATGTCTTTCATTTTCATGATTGGCCACTATAAAACCATTCTCTTTGTTTTGATAAACGATTTTTATGCCTTGGTTTCACAAGAAAAACTTCACTTTCTACCGTTTTTAGAATCGAAGCTCGTCATTCAAATGGGATAAACAAGGATTCTCATAATAATCTCCTTTCCTTTCAAGATTGGGCACCATAATCACATTCTCCTTATTGGGATAAATGATTTTGATGCTTTGGTTTCTTAGGAAAAACTTGTTCTTCTAGAATTGATGTTCGCCTTTAAATTGGGATAAACATAGATTCACATATTAATCTCCTTTCTTGTCATGATTAGGCACCATAATCACATTCTCATCGTTGGGATAATTGATTTTTGTTGCTGTGGTTTCATAAGAAAAACTTGTTTTTCTACCATTTTTAGAATTGAAATTCGTCTTTCAATTAGGATAAATATGGATTCACATAATAATCTCCTTTGTTTTCATGATTGGGCACTATAAACACATTCTCCTTGTTGTGATAAATGATTTTCTTGCTTTAGTTTCATAAGAAAAACTTCACTTTCTACCATTTTTAGAATCGAATTTTGTCTTTCAAATAGGATAAACATGGATTCACATAATTATCTCCTTTCTTTTCATGATTGGGCACCACAATCACATTCTGATCGTTGGGATAAATGATTTTGATGCTTTGGTTTCATAAGAAAAACTTGTTTTTCTACCATTTTTAGAGTTGACGTTCGTCTTTCAGTTGAGACAAATATGGATTAACATAATAATCTCCTTTTCTTCATGATTGGGCACAATAATTGCATTCTCCTCGTTAGGGTTAATGATTTTGATGCTTTGGTTTCATAAGGAAAACTTGTTTTTCTACCATTTTTAGAATTGAAATTCATTTTTCAATTGAGATAAGCGTGGATTTACATAATAATCTCCTTTTTTTCTTGATTAGGCACCATAATCACTTTCTCATCGTTGGGATAATTGATTTTGATGCTTTGGTTTTATAAGAAAAACTTGTTTTTCTACCATTTTAGAATTTAGGTTTGTCTTTCGATTGGGATAAACATGGTTTCACATAATAATCAACTTTTTTTAATGATTGGGCACTATAAACACATTCTCCTTGTTGTGATAAACGGTTTTCACGCTTTGGTTTCATAAGAAAAACTTTACTTTCTACCATTTTTAGAATTAAAGTTCGTATTTCAATTAAAATAAATATGGATTCACATAATAATCTCCTTTCTTTTAATGATTGGGCACCATAATAACATTCTCGTCATTGGGATAAATGATTTTGATGCTTTGGTTTCAAGAGAAAAACTAGTTTTTTTGCAATTTTTTAAATTGACGTTCGCTTTTCAAGGGGGATAAAAATGGATTCACATAATAATCTCCTTTTTCTTCATGATTGGGCACCATAATCACATTCTCCTCGTTGGAATAAATGATTTTGATGGTTTTGTTTCATAAGAAAAACTAGTTTTTCTACCATTTTTAGAATTGAAGTTTGCCTTTCAATTGGGATAGACATAGGTTCACATAATAATCTCCTTTCTTTTCAAGATTGGGCATCCTAAACACATTCTCGTGATTGAGATAAATGAGATTGATGCTTTAGTTTCGAAAGAGAAACTTTTGTTTCTAGCATTTTTAGAATTGAAGTTCGTCTTTCAATTGGGGTAGACATGGATTCACATAATTAGCTCCTTGCTTTTTAAGATTGGGCACCATAATCACTGTCTCCTCTTTGGGATAAATGATTTTAATGCTTTGGTTTTGTAAGAAAAACTTGTTTTTCTACCATTTTTAGAATTGAAGTTCGTCTTTCAATTGGGATAAACATTGATTCACATAAAAGTCTCATTTCTTTTCATGATTGGGCACCATAATCACATTCTTCTTATTGGGGTAAATGATTTTGATGCTTTGATTTCATAAGAAAAACTTGTTTTTCTACCATTTTAGAATTGTAGTTCGTCTTTCAACTGGGGTAAACGTGGATTCACATAATAATCTCTATTCTTTTCAAGATTGGGCACCATAATTACATTCTTCTCCTTGGGATAAATGATTTTAATGCTTTGGTTTCATAAGAAAAACTTGTTTTTCTACCATTTTTAGAATTGAAGTTCGTCTTTTAATTGGGATAAACTTGGATTCGCATAATAATCCCCTTTCTGTTCATGATTGGGCACCATAATCACATCTTCCTCATTGGGATAAATTATTTTGAAGCTTTGGTTTCATAAGACAAACTTATTTTTCTATAGTTTTTAGAATTGAAGTTTATCATTCAATTGAGATAAATATGGATTCACATAGTAATCTCTTTTGTTTTCATGATTGGCCACTATAAACACATTCTCTTTGTTATGATAAACAATTTTCATGCTTGGTTTCACAAGAAAAACTTCACTTTCTACCATTTTTAGAATCGAAGTTCGTCGTTCAAATGGGATAAAGAAGAATTCATATAATAATCTCCTTTCCTTTCAAGATTAGGCACCGTAATCACATTCTCCTCATTGGGATAAATGATTTTGATGCTTTGGTTTCTTAAGAAAAACTTGTTCTTCTAGAATTTTTAGAATTGATGTTTGTCTTTCAATTGGGATAAACATGGATTCACATAATGATCTCCTTTCTTTTCAAGATTGGGCGCCATAAACATATTCCCCTCATTGGGATAAACGAGATTGATGCTTTAGCTTCAAAAGAGAAACTTCTATTTCTATCGTTATTAGAATTGAAGTTCATCTATCAATTAGGGTAAACGTGGATTCACATAATAATCTCTATTCTTTTCAAGATTAGGCGCCATAATCACATTCTGTTCTTTGGGATAAATGATTTTGATCCTTTGGTTTCATACAAAAAACTTGTTTTTCCACTATTTTTTGAATTGAAGTTCATCTTTCAGTTGGGATAAACATGGATTCACATAATTCCTTTCTTTTTATGATTGGGCACGATAATCACATTCTTATTATTGGGATAAATGATTTTGATGCTTTGGTTTCATAAGAAAAACTTGTTTTTCTACCATTTTTTGAAATTAAAGTTCATTTTTCAATTAAGATAAACATGGATTCACATAATAATCACCTTTCTTTTCATGATTGGGCACTATAAATACAATCTCCTTGTTGCGATAAACCATTTTCCTGCTTTGTTTCATAAGAGAAACATCACTTTCTACCATTTTTAGAATCGAAGCTCATCTTTCAAATAGGATAAACATGGATTCACATAATAATCTCCTTTATTTTCATGATTGGGCACCATAATCACTTTCTCTAGTTTGGGATAAATAATTTTAATGCTCCCGTTTCATAAGAAAAACTTGTTTTTCTACCATTTTTAGAATTGAAGTTCATCTTCCAATTGGGATAAACATTGATTCACATAATATTCTCCGTTCTTTTCATGATTGGGCACCATAATCACATCTTTCTCATTGGGATAAATGATTTTAATGCTTTGGTTTCATAAGAAAAACTAGTTTTTTACCATTTTTAGAATTGATGTTTGCCTTTTAATTGGGATAAACATGGATTCACCTATTAATCTCCTTTCTTTTCATGATTGGGCACCATAATCACATTATCATCATTGGGATAATTGATTTTAATGCTTTGGTATACTAAGAAAAACTTGTTTTTCTACCATTTTTAGAATTGATTTCATCATTCAATTGGGATAAACATGGATTCACATAACAATCTCCTTTCTTTTCATCATTGAGCACATAAACACATTCTCGTTGTTGTGATAAATGATTTTCACACTTTGGTTTCATAAGAAAAACTTCACTTTCTACCATTTTTAAAATCGAAGTTCATCTTTCAACTAGGATAAAAATGGATTCACATAATTATCTCCTTTCTTTTTATGATTGGGCACCACAATCACATTCTCATCATTGGGATAAATGATTTTGATGCTTCGGTTTCATAAGAAAAACTTGTTTTTCTGCTATTTTTAGAATTAAAGTTCGTATTTTAATTGGGATAAGCAAGGATTCACATAGTAGTCTTATTTCCTTCATGATTAGGGACAATAAACACATTCTTCTTGTTGTGATAAACGATTTTGATGCTTTAGTTTCATAAGAAAAACTTGTTTTTCTACAATTTTTAGATTCGAAATTCATTTTTCAATTGAGATAAATATGGATTCATATAATAATCTCCTTTCTTTTCATGGTTGGCAACTATATACACATTCTCCTTATTATGATAAAAAATATTGATGATTTGGTTTCAAAAGGGAAACTTCTATTTCTACCATTTTTTGAATCGAAGTTCATCTTTCAATTGAGATAACCAAGGATTCACATAATAATCTCCTTTCTTTTTATGATTGGGCACCACAATCACATTCTCATCATTGGGATAAATGACTTTGATGCTTTGGATTCATAAGAAAAACTTGCCTTTCTACCATTTTTAGAATCGAAGTTCGTATTTCACTTGGGATAAACATGGATTCACATAATAATCTTCTTTCTTTCATGATTGCGGACAATAAACACATTCTTCTTGCTGTGATAAATGATTTTGATGCTTTGGTTTCATAAGAAAAACTTGTTTTTCTACCATTTTTAGAATTGAAATTCATCTTTCAATTGAGATAAACATGGATTCACATAATAATCTCCTTCCTTTTTGTGATTGGGAACTATAAACACATTCTCCTTATTGTGATAAAAAATATTGATGATTTAGTTTCAAAAGGGAAACTTCTATTTCTACCATTTTCTGAATCGAAGTTCATCTTTCAATTGAGATAAACAAGGATTCACATAATAATCTCTTTTCTTGTTATGATTGGGCACCACAATCACATTCCCATCGTTAGGATAAATGATTTTGATGCTTTGGATTCATAAGAAAAACTTGTCTTTCTAGCATTTTTAGAATTGAAGTTCATATTTCAATTGGGATAAACATGGATTCATATAATAATCTCCTTTCTTTCATGATTGCGGATAATAAACACATTCTTCTTACTGTGATAAATGATTTTGATGCTTTGGTTTCATAAGAAAAACTTGTTTTCTACCATTTTTAGAATTGAAATTCGTCTTTCAATTGAGATAAACACGGATTCACATAATAATTTCCTTTCTTTTCATGATTGGGAACTCTAAACACATTCTCCTTATTGTGATAAAAGATATTGATGCTTTGGTTTCAAAAGGGAAACTTCTATTTCTACCATTTTTGGAATCGAAGTTCATCTTTCAATTGAGATAAACAAGGATTTATGTAATAATCTCCTTTCTATTCATGATTGGGTGCCATAATCACATTCTCCACATTGGGATAAATGATTTTGATGCTTTGGATTCATAAGAAAAACTTATCTTTCTTCCATTTTTAGAATTGAAGTTCGCCTTTCAATTGGGATAAACATGGATTCACATAATAATCTCCTTTCTT
>JBBYHO010505465.1:0-21579 GCA_038382025.1 Adansonia gregorii | reverse complement strand
ATAATTATGAAATTTTTGTGATATTCATAAAGTATTCATTTAATGCATGCACTTAAGTTAATAATATAAATCAAATTTTTTATTCAAAATAAATAATGTTTGTTACATCATATGCTTTAGGGCATATATCCCAACATACCAATCATGAAGAGAAAAGAGATTACCAAGTGAATCCGAGTTTATCCCAATTAAGAAAAGAAGTTAAATTCTAAAAAATTATGGAAAGAGAAGCTTTTCTTACGAAACCACAGATCCAATGTCATTTATCCCTATGAAGAGAATGACTTTACGGTCTTCAATAACGAAAAAAAGAGATTATTGCGTGAATCCATGTTTATCCCAAATGACAAATGAGATTTAACTTTAAAAAATGATGAAATGAGAAGTTTTTCTTATGAAACCAAAGATTAATGTTGTTTATCCCAATAAGGAGTTTGAGTTTATTTTGCCCAATCACAAAAAGAAAGGAGATTACTATATGAATTTATGTTTGTCCCAATCGAGAAACAAACTTTAATTCTAAAAAATGGTGGAAAGTGAAGCTTTTCTTATGATACCAAAGCATCAATGTCATTTATCCCAATAAGCAGAACGAGTTTATCATGCCCAATCATGAAAAAAAGGAGATTATTATGTGAATCCATGTTTGTTCGAATCGACAAACAATATTTAACTCTAAAAAATGGTGGAAAAAGAGGCTTTTCTTATGAAACCAAAGCATCAATGTCGTTTATTCCAATAAATAGAATAAGTTTATAGTACAAATTATGAAATGAAAGAAGATTACTATATGAATCCAAGTTTTTTGTAATTGAGAAAAGAAGTTTAATTCTAAAAAATGGTGGAAAGAGAAGTTTTTCTTATGAAACCAAGGATCCAATGTCATTATCCCAAACAGGAGAATGAGTTTATGGTGCTTAATAATGAAAAAAAAAAGATTATTAAGTGAATCCGTGCTTGTCCCAATTGACAAATGAACATTAGCTCTAAAAAATGATGAAAAGAAAAGCTTTTCTTATAAAACCAAAGCATCAATGTCATTTAGAAATAAGGAGATTGAGTTTATGGTGTCCAATCATTGAAAGAAAAGAGATTACTATGTGAATCTGAATTTATCCCAATTGAGAAAGAAGTTGAATTCTAAAAAATGGTAGAAAGAGAAGCTTTTTTTACAAAAAGAGAATGAGTTTATGGGCCTCAATAACGAAAAAAATGTGGTGCCCAATCATGAAAAAAGTAGATTATTATGTGAATCCATGTTCGTTCGAATTGACAAACAAAATTTAACTTTAAAAAATAGTGAAGAAAGAAGCTTTTCTTATGAAACCAAAGCATCAATGCCATTTATCCCAATGAGTAGAATGTGTTACCGCATAAATCATAAAATGAAAAAAGTTTACTATGTGAATCTAAGTTTTTTCGAATTGAGAAAAGAAGTTTAATTCCAAAAAATGGCGAAAAGGGAAGCTTTTCTTATGAAACCAAAGATCCAATGTTATTTACCCCAATAAGGAGAACGAGTTTATGGCGCTCAATAATGAAAAAAAGAGATTATTTAGTGAATTCGTGCTTGTCCCAAGGACAAATGAACTTTAACTCTAAAAAATAATGGAAAGAGAAGCTTTTCTTATGAAACCAACGCATCAATGTCATTTATCCCAACGAGCAAATTGAGTTTATGATGCCCAATCATGAAAAAAAAGAGATTACTATGTGAATTCGAGTTTATCCCAATTAAGGAAAGAAACTGAATTTTGAAAAATGGTCGAAAGAAAAGCGTTTCTTATGAAACCAAAAATCCAATGTCATTTATCCCAATGAGGAAAACAAGTTTATGGTGATCAATAATGAAAAAAAAGAGATTATTATGTGAATCTGTGCTTGTCCCAAATAATAAATGAACTTTAACTCTAAAAAAGGATGGAAAGAGAAGCTTTTCTTTTGAAACCAAAGCATCAATGTCATTTATCCCAACGAGGAGATTGAGTTTATGGTGCCCAATCATGAAAAGAAAGGAGATTACTATGTGAATCTGAGTTTATCCCAATTTAATGAAAGAAGTTGAATTCCAAAAAATGGTGGAACAAGAAGCTTTTCTTATAAAACCAAAGATCCAATGTCAATTATCCCGATGAGGAGAATGAGTTTATGGTGATCAATAATGAAAAAAAAGAGATTATTATGTGAATCCTTGTTTGTCCTAAATGACAGATAAACTTTAACTCTAAAAAATAATGGAAAGAGAAGCTTTTCTTTTGAAACCAAAGCATCAAAGTCATTTATCCCAACGAAGAGATCGAGTTTATGGTGCCCAATCATGAAAAGAGAGGAGATTACTATGTGAATTCGAGTTTATCCCAATTGAGGAAAGAAGTTGAATTCCAAAAAATGGTGGAAAATAGAAGCTTTTCTTACGAAACCAAAGATCCAATGTCATTTATCCGAATGAAATAAATGAGTTTATGGTCCTCAATAATGAAGTAAAAAGAGATTATTATGTGAATCCGTGTTCATCCAAATTGACAAACAAAATTTAACTCTAAAAATGGCAAAAAGAGAAGCTTTTCTTATGAAACTAAAGCATCAATGTCATTTATCCCAATAAGTAGAATGAGCTTATGGTACCAATCACGAAAGGCAAGGAAATTACCATGTGAATCTAAGTTTATCCCAATTGAGAAAAAAGGTTAAATTCTAAAAAATGGTGGAAAGAAAAGCTTTTTTTACGAAACCAAAGAGCCAATGTCATTTATTCCAATGAAGACAATGAGTTTATGGTCCTCAATAACGACAAAAAGAGATTATTATGTGAATTCGTGTTTGTCCCAAATGACAAATGAGATTTAACTCCAAAAAATGATGGAAAGAGAAGTTATTCTCAGGAAACCAATGCATCAATGTCGTTCATCCCAATGAGGAGATTGAGTTTATGGTGCCCAATCATGAAAAGAAAGGAGATTACAATGTGAATTCATGTTTGTCCCAATTAAGAAACAAGCTTAATTCTAAAAAATGGTGGAGCGAGAAGCTTTTCTTATGAAACAAAAGCATCGATGCCGTTTATCCCAATGAGTAGAACGAGTTTATCATGCCTTATCATGAAAAGAAAAGAGATTACTATGTAAATCTGTGTTTGGCCCAATTTACAAACGAAGTTTAATTCTATAATATGGTGGAAAAAAAGGTTTTTTTTATGAAACCTAAGCATAAATGTCATTTATCCTAATGAGTGGAATGCGTTTATGGTGCCCATTCATGAAAAGAAAGGATATTATTAGGTTATTCGTCTTTGTCCTAATTGACAAACGAACTTTAATTCTAAGAAGTGGTGAAAGAAAAGGTTTTCTTATGAAACCAAAGCATCAATGTCATTTATCCTAATAAGTGGAACAAGTTATGCCGCCCAATCATGAAAAGAAAGAAGATTACCATGTGAATTCGTGTTTGTCCTAATTGAGAAACAAACACTAATTCTAAAAAATG
Source organism: Adansonia gregorii (assembly GCA_038382025.1). NCBI lineage: Eukaryota > Viridiplantae > Streptophyta > Magnoliopsida > Malvales > Malvaceae > Adansonia > Adansonia gregorii. The sequence continues at coordinate 18,096 of JBBYHO010505465.1, read as the reverse complement.
GTGAAAAAAAAAGCTTTTCTTGTGAAACTAATGCATCAAGGTCATCTATCACAAAGAGAAGAATGAGTTTGTCATGCCTAATCATGAAAAAAAAAAGATTATTATGTGAATCTGTGTTCGTTCGATCGATAAACAAAATTTAACTCTAAAAAATGATGGAAAGAGAAGCTTTTCTAATGAAACCAAAGATCCAATGTCATTTATCCCAATAAGTTGAACACGTTACGTTGCAAATCATGAAATGAAAGAAGATTACTATGTGAATCCAAGTTTTTCCCAATTGAGAATAGAAGTTTAATTCCAAAAAATGGTGAAAGGAGAAGCTTTTCTTATGAAACCAAAGATCCAATGTCATTTATCCCAACGAGGTGAACGAGTTTATGGCCCTTAATAATGAAAAAAAGAGATTATTAAGTGAATCCGTGCTTATCCCAAATGACAAATGAACTTTAACTTTAAAAAATGATGGAAAAAGAAGCTTTTCTTATGAAACCAAAGCATCAATGTCATTTATCCCAACAAGCAGATTGAGTTTATGGTGCCCAATCATGAAAAAAAAAGAGATTACTATGTGAATTCAAGTTTATCCTAATTAAGGAAAGAAGCTGAATTCCAAAAAATGGTGGAAAGAGAAGCTTTTTTTATGAAACCAAAGATCCAACGTCATTTATCCTAACGAGGAGAATGAGTTTATGGTTATCAATAATGAAAAACAAAGATTATTATGTGAATCCGTGTTTGTCCCAAATGACAAATGAACTTGAGCTATAAAAAATGATGGAAAGAAAAGGTTTTCTTATGAAACCAAAGCATCAATGTCATTTATCCCAACAAGGAGATTGAGTTTATAGTGCCCAATCATGAAAAGAAAGAAGATTACTATGTGAATTCGAGTTTATCCTAATTGAGGAAAGAAGTTGAATTCCAAAAAAAAATGGAAAGAGAAACTTTTCTTACCAAACCGAAGATCCAATGTCATTTATCCGAGTGAAGGGGATAAGTTTATGGTCCTCATAATGAACAAAAGGAGATTATTATATGAATTCATGTTTGTCTAAATGGACAAACAAACTTCAACTCTAAAAATGGCAAAAAGAGAAGCTTTTCTTATGAAACTAAAGCATCAATGCCATTTATCCCAATAAGCAGAACGAGTTTATCATGCCCAATCATGAAAAGAAAAGAGATTACTATGTAAATCTGTGTTTGTCCCAATTGACAAACAAACTTTAATTCTATAATATGGCAGAAAGAAAAGGTTTTCTTATGAAGACAAAGCATCAATGTCATATATCCCAATTAGTGGAACGAGTTTATGGTGCCCAATCATGAAAAGAAAGGATATTATTAGGTGATTCATCTTTGTCCTAATTGACAAACGAACTTTAATTTGAAAAAAAGGTGAAAGAAAAGGATTTCCTATGAAACCAAAGCATCAATGTCATATATCCTAATGATTGGAATGTGTTTATGGTGCCCAATCATGAAAACAATGGAGATTACCATGTGAATTCAAGTTTGTCCTAATTGAGAAATGAACATTAATTTAAAAAATGGTGGAAAGAGAAGTTTTTCTTAGGAAACCAAAGCATCAATGTCATTTATCCCAAAGAGTAGAACGAGTTGATTGCACCAATCATGGAAAAAAAGAGATTACTATATGAATATGAGTTTGTCCCAATTGAGAAAAGAAGTTCAATTCCAAAAAATGGTGGAAAGAGAAGCTTTTCTTACGTAACCAAAGATCCAACGTCATTTATCCTAATAAGGAAAATGAGTTTATGGTGTTTAATAACCAAAAAAAGTAGATTATTATGCGAATCCGTGTTTGTCCCAAATGATAAATGAACTTTAGCTCTAAAAAATGGTGGAAAGAGAACCTTTTCTTATGAAACCAAAGCACAATGTCATTTATCCCATCGAGGAGATTGAGTTCATGGTGCCCAATCATGAAAAGAAAGGAGATTACTATATGAATCAGAGTTTATCCCAATTGAGAAAAGAAGTTGAAATCGAAAAAAGGTCAAAAGAGAAGCTTTTCTTATGAAACCAAAGATCCAATGTCAGTCTTTAATAATGAAAAAAAGAGATTATTATATGAATCCATGTTTTCCTAAATGACAAATGAGCCTTAACTCTAAAGAATGATGGAATGAGAAGTTTTTCTTATGAAACCAAAGCATGAATATCATTCATCCCAATGAGGAATTGAGTTTATGATGCCCAATCATGAAAAGAAAGGAGATTACTATGTAAATTCGTGTTTGCCCTAATTGAGAAACAAACTTTAATTTTAGAAAATGATGGAGAGAGACGCTTTTCTTCTGAAACCAAACCATCAATGTCATTTATCCTAATGAGGAGATTAAGTTTTTCATGCCCAATTATGAAAAGAAAAGAGATTACTCTATGAATCATGTTTATCCCAATTGAGGAAGAAAGTTGAATTCCAAAAAATAGAGGAAAGAGAAGCTTTTCTTACAAAACCAAAGATCCAATGTCATTTATCCCAAAGAAGAGAATGAGTTTATGGTTATTAATAACGAAAAAAAGGAGATTATTTTGTGAATCCGTGTTTGTCCGAATTGAGAAACAAAATTTAGCTCTAAAAATGGTGAAAAAATAAGCTTTTCTTATGAAAGCAAAGCATCAATGCCATTTATCCCAATGAGTAGAATGAGTTTATGGTACCAATCATGAAAAGAAAGGAGATTGCTATGTGAATCTGAGTTTATCCCAATTGAGAAAAGGAGTTGAATTCTAGAAAATGGTAGAGAGAGAAGCTTTTATTATGAAACCAAAGATCCAATGTCATTTATCCCAATGAAGAGATTGAGTTTATGGTCTACAATAACTGAAAGAAAGGAGATTATTATATTAATCCGTGTTTGTCCTAATTGACAAATGAGCTTTAACTCTAAAAAATGATGGAAAGAGATGTTTTTCTTATGAAATGAAAGCATCAATGTTATTCATCCCAATGAGGAGATTGAGTTTATGGCTCCCAATCATGAAAAGAAAGGAGATTACTATGTGAATTCGTGTTTGTCCCAATTTAGAATTAAACTTTAATTCTAACAAATGGTGGAGAGACGAGCTTTTCTTATGAAACCAAACCATCACTGTCATTTATCCTAACGAGGAGTTGAGTTTTTTGTGCCTAATCATGAAAAGAAAAGAAATTACTATGTGAATCTGAGTTTATCCCAAATGAGGAAAGAAAAGCTTGTCTTACGAAACCAAAGATCCAATGTCATTTATCCCAATGAAGAGAATGAGTTTATGGCCATGAATAACAAAAAAAAAAAAACGAGATTGTTATGTGAATTCATGTTTGTCCGAATTGATAAATAAAATTTAGCTCTAAAAATGGCAGAAGGAAAAGGTTTTCTTCTGAAAGCAAAGCATCAATGCCATTTATCCCAATGAGTAGAATGAGTTTATGGTGCCAATCATGAAAAGAAAGGAGATTGCTATATGAATCTGAGTTTATCCTAATTGAGAAAAAAAGTTGAATTCTAGAAAATGGTGGAAAGAGAAGCTTTTCTTACGAAACCAAAGATCTAATGTCATTTGTCCCAATAAAGAGATTGAGTTTATGGTCCTCAATAACGGAAAGAAAGGAGATTATTATGTGAATCCGTGTTTGTCCTAAATGACAAATAAGCTTTAACTCTAAAAAATGATGGAAAGATAAGTTTTTCTTATGAAATGAAAACATCCATGTTATTCATCCCAATGAGGAGATCGAGTTTACGGCTCCCAATCATGAAAAGAAAGGAGATTACTATGTGAATTCGTGTTTGTCCCAATTCAAAAAACTTTAATTCTAACAAATGGTGGAGAGGGGAGCTTTTCTTATGAAACAAAATCATCATTGTCATTTATCCTAAAGAGTAGAATGAGTTTATCATGCCCAATCATGAAAACAAATGAGATTGCTAAGTAAATCTGCATTTGTCCCAACTGAGAAACAAACTTCAATTCTATAAAACGATGGAAAGAAAAACTTTTCTTATGAAATCAAAGCATCAATGTCATTTATCTCAATGAGTAGAACAAGTTTATAATGCCCAGTCATGAAAAGAAAGGAGATTACTATGTAAATCTGTGTTTGTCCCAATTGACAAACGAATTTAATTCTATAATATGGTGCAAAGAAAAGGTTTTCTTATGAAACCAAAGCATCAACTTCGTTTATCCCAATGAGTGGAAAGAGTTTATGGTGCTCAATCATGAAATGAAAGGATATTAGTAGGTGATTCGTCTTTGTCCTAACTGACAAATGAACTTAATTCAAAAAAAAGATGAAAGAAAAGGTTTTGCTATGAAACCAAAGCATTAACGCCATCTATCCTAATGAGTGGAACGTGTTTATGGTGCAGAATCATTAAAAGAATGGAGATTACCAAGTGAATTCGAGTTTGTCCTAATTGAAAAACGAACATTAATTCCAAAAAAGGTGGAAGGAGAAGCTGTTCTTATGAAACCAAAACATCAATGCAATTTATCCCTATGAATAGAATGAGTTTATGGTGCCAATCATGAAAAAAAAATAGATTAGTACGTTATTTTGAGTTTGCCCCAATTGAGAAAAGAAGTTTAATTCCAAAAAATTATGGAAAGAAAAGCTTTTCTTACAAAACCAAATATCCAATGTCATTTATCCCAACGAGGAAAATGAGTTTATGGTGCTAAATAGCAAAAAAAAGAGATTATTATGTGAAACCGTGTTTATCCCAAATGACAAATGAACTTTGACTCTAAAAAATGGTGGAAAGAGAATATTTTCTTATGAAACCAAAGCACAACGTCATTTATCCTATCCAGGAGATTGAGTTCATGGTGCCCAATCATGAAAAGAAAGGAGATTACTATATGAATCCGAGTTTATCCCAACTGAAAAAAAAGTTAAAATCCAAACAATGGTGGAAGGAGAAGCTTTTCTTACGAAACCAAAGATCCAATGTCATTTATCCCAATAAGAGAATGAGTTTATAGTCCTCAAGAACAAAAAAAAAGATTATTATGCGAATCTATGTTTGTCCCAAATGATAAATGAGCCTTAACTCCAAAAAATGATGGAAAGAGAAACTTTTCTTATAAAACTAAAACATCAATGTCGTTCATCCTAATGAGGAAATTGAGTTTATGTTGCCCAATCACGGAAAGAAAGGAGATTACTATATGAATTCGAGTTTATCCCAATTGAGAAAAGAAGTTGAAAACCAAAAAAAAGTGGAAGGAGAAGCTTTTCTTACGAAACCAAAGATCCAATGTCATTTATCCCAATAGGAGAATGAGTTTATGGTCCTCAACAACGAAAAAAAAGAGATTACTATGTGAATCCGTATTTGTCCCAAATGAAAAATGAGCCTTAACTCTAAAAAATGATGGAAAGAGACATTTTTCTTATGAAACCAAAACATCAATGTCATTCATCCTAATAAGGAAATTGAGTTTATGGTGCCTAATCTTAAAAAGAAAGGAGATTACTACGTGAATTCATGTTTGCCCCAATTGAGAAACAAACTTTAATTTTAAAAAATTATGGGGAGAGATGCTTTTCTTCTAAAACTAGACCATCAATCATGAAAAGAAAGGAGATTACTATATGAATCTGAGTTTATCCCAATTGAGGAAAAAAGTTGAATTCCAAAAAATGAAGGAAAGAGAAGCTTTTCTTACGAAAACAAAGATCCAATGTCATTTATCCCAATGAAGGGAATGAGTTTTATGGTCATCAATAATGAAAAAAAAGAGATTGTTATGTGAATCCGTGTTTGTCTAAATTGAGAAACAAAATTTAGCTCTAAAAATGGTGGAAAGAGAATTTTCTTATGAAAGCAAAGCATCAATGCCACTTATCCCAACGAATAGAATGAGTTTATGGTACCAATCATGAAAAGAAAAGAGATTGCTATGTGAATCCGAGTTTATCCCAATTGAGAAAAGAAGTTGAATTCTAGAAAATGGTGGAAAAAGAAGCTTTTCTTATGAAACTAAAGATCCAATGTCGTTCATCCCAATGAAGAGATTGTGTTTACGGTTCTCAATAACTGAAAGAAAGGAAAAAATTATTCGAATCCGTGTTTGTCCTAAATAACAAATAAGCTTTAACTCTAAAAAATGATGGAAAGAGAAGTTTTTCATATGAAATGAAGGCATTAATCTTATTCATCACAATAAGGAGATTGAGTTTATGGCGCCTAATCATGAAAAGAAAGGAAATTACTATAGGAATTCATGTTTGTCCTAATTTAGAATCAAACACTAATTCTAACAAATAGTGGAGAGAGAAGCTTTTCTTATGAAACAAAAGCATCATTGTCATTTATCCCAAAGAGTAGAATGAGTTTATCACACCTAATCACGAAAAAAAAAAAAGAAGATTACTAAGTAAATCTACGTTTGTCCCAATTGAGAAATGAACTTTAATTCTATGAAACAGTGGAAAGAAAAGCTTTTCTTCTGAAACTAAAAAATCAATGTCATTTACCCCAATGAGTAAAACAAGTTTATCATGCCCAGTCATGAAAAGAAAAGAGATTACTATGTAAATCTGGGTTTGTCCTAATTGACAAATGACTTTAATTCTATAATATGGTGCAAAGAAAAAGTTTTCATATGAAACCAAAGCATTAACGTCATTTATCCCAATAAGTGGAATAAGTTTATGGTGCCCAATCATGAAAAGAATGGATATTATTAGGTGATTCATCTTTGTCCTAATTGATAAACAAACTTTAATTCAAAAAAAAGGTAAAAGAAAAGGTTTTCCTATGAAACCAAAGCACCAACATCATCTATCCTAATGAGTGGAACGTGTTTATGGTGCCTAATCATGAAAAGAAAGAAGATTACCATGTTAATTCGAGTTTGTCTCAATTAAAAAATGGACATTAATTCCAAAAGAAAGGGGGAAGAGAAGCTTTTCTTATAAAACCAAAGCATCACTGCCGTTTATCCTACGAGTAGAATGAGTTTATGGCACCAATCATGAAAAAAAAGAGATTACTATATGAATATGAGTTTGTCCTAATTGAGAAAAAAAGTTTAATTCAAAAAAAGGGTAAAAATAGAATCTTTTCTTACAAAACCAAAGATCCAATGTCATTTATCCCAATGAGGAGAACGAGTTTATGGTGCTCAATAACAAAAAAAAAAAGAGATTATTATGTGAATCCGTGTTTGTCCCAAATGATAAATGAACTTTAACTCTAAAAAATGGTGGAAAGAGAACATTTTCTTATGAAACCAAAGCACAACGTCATTTATCCTATCGAGAAGATTGAGTTCATGGTGCCCAATCATGAAAAGAAAGGAGATTACTATATGAATCCAAGTTTATCCCAATTGAGAAAAGAAGTTGAAATCTATGGTGGAAGGAGAAGCTTTTCTTATGAAACCAAAGATCCAATGTCATCTATCCCAATGAAGATAATGGGTTTAGGGTCCTTAATAACAAAAAAAAGAGATTATTATATGAATCCGTGTTTATCCCAAATGATAAATAAGCCTTAACTCTAAAAAATGATGGAAAAAAAAGGTTTTCTTATGAAACCAAAGCAACAATGTCGTTCATCCTAATGAGGAGGTTGAGTTTATGGTGCCCAATCATGAAAAAAAAAGAAATTACTATGTGAATTTATGTTTGCCCTAATTGAGAAACAAACTTTAATTCCAAAAAATGGTGGAGAGAGACACTTTTTTTCTGAAACCATACCGTCAATGTCATTTATCCCAATGAGGAGATTGAGTTTTTTGTGCCCAATCATGAAAAGAAAGAAGATTACTATGTGAATCCGAGTTTATCCCAATTGAGGAAAGAAGTTGAATTCTAAAAAATGAAAGAAAGAGAAACTTTTCTTGCGAAACCAAAGATCCAATTTCCTTTATCCCAATGAAGAGAATGAGTTTATGGTCATCAATAAACGAAAAAAAGAAATTGTTATATGAATCCATGTTTGTCCGAATTGAGAAACAAAATTTAGCTCTAAAAACGGCAGAAAGAGAAGCTTTTCTTATGAAAGCAAAGCATCAATGCCATTTATCCCAGTAAATAGAATGAGTTATGGTACCAATCATGAAAAAAAAGATATTGCTATGTAATTGCGAGTTTATCCCAATTCAAAAAAGAAGCTGAATTCTGAAAAATGGTAAAAAGAAAAGCTTTTCTTACGAAACCAAAGATCCAATGTCATTTATTCCAATAAAGAGATTGAGTTTATGGTCCTCAATAACTGAAACAAAGGAGATTATTATGTGAATCTATGTTTGTCCTAAATGACAAATGGGCTTTGGCTCCAAAAAATAATGGAAAGAAAAGTTTTTTTTATGAAATGAAAGCATCAATGTTATTTAACCCAATAAGGAGATTGAGTTTATGGTGCCCAATCATAAAAAAAAAAAAGGAGATTACTATGTGAATTCGTGTTTTTCCTAATTTAGAATCAAACTTTAATTCTAACAAATGGTGAAGAGAGGAGCTTTTCTTATGAAACAAAAGCATCATTGTCATTTATCCCAATGAGGAGATTGAGTTTTTTGTGCCCAATCATGAAAAGAAAAGAAATTACCATGTGAATCCTAGTTTATCCCAATTAAGGAAAGAAGTTGAATTCTAAAAATTAGAGGAAAGAGAAGATTTTCTTGCGAAACCAAAGATCCAATGTCATTTATCCCAATGAAGAGAATGAGTTTATGGTCATCAATAACGAAAACAAGGAGATTATTATGTGAATCTATGTTTGTCCGAATTAGAAAACAAAAGTTAGCTCTAAAAATGGTAGAAAAAAAAAGCTTTTCTTATGAAAGCAAAGCATCAATGCCATTTATCCTAATGAGTAGAATGAGTTTATGGTACCAATCATTAAAAGAAATAAGACTGCTATGTGAATGCGAGTTTATCCCAATTGAGAAAAAAAGTTGAATTCTAGACAATGATGGAAAGAGAAGCTTTTTTTAAGAAACCAAAGATCCAATGTTATTTATCCCAATAAAGAGATTGGGTTTATGGTCTTCAATAACTAAAAGAAAGGGCATTATTATGTGAATCTGTGTTTGTCCTAAATGACAAATGACCTTAACTCTAAAAAATGATGGAAAGAGAAGTTTTTCTTATAAAATGAAAGATCAATGTTATTCATCCAAATGAGGAGATTGAGTTTATGGCACCTGTCGTAATGTACCCCGAGGTGGATCCTCGCGGATCTAAGAGTGTATATGACTTAAGATACTTTCCTGACTTAGAAATGTCTTCTTGACTGAGACTATTCTTTAGCTATGTGACAAGAACGAGAATGTATGGGTTCTTAACTCATTATACAGTAAGAGGGACCATAAAACGAATCACTCATCTTATTGGTCTCGTATGACCATCACAAGATGGCTAATGCTTGGAGTCACCACCAATCATTTTAGGCTAGGCATGATCGGATGCCTATTGAAACCTATGTTTTAAGTTATGAAACTTAAAACATCGATCCCATGGTCTACATAATGCAAAGATTCATCATTTCAGTTCGAGAGTTGGTTATACATGATGAGGTACAAACCTCTTCGCGTCGTTTAAAATTTGTACCTTACTAGCTATGTCTTATCTCGGTTTTGATTCTTTTGATCATAACTTCACTATTTCGATATAACGCTCTTCGAATGCATGAACCTTATAAAATGATCCAGGTTTTGATGAAAAAGATTTAATCTCATATACGCCCCAAAGAGATAGGGAATATAGAGATTTTTGATGAAAATGAGCTCTGGATTTTACTTTGAAAATGGAATGTTCCACTTTGGGCACTGAAGAGATACACACAGAAATATTACCTTTAATTCTATTTGAAATGTTTTGAAAACATGAATGCACATAATCATCATAAGGAAATCATGTTAGTAAGACAATAAATAATATAACATAACATGGATCATTCAATGCAATGATAAAAAAGATGGGTGGACTATGGGAATTTATCTCGCTATTGACATCGATTATCTAGGAATAACCAAATCGATGATTTTTTAGTTGTATCTGGGTTTCTTGATTAAACAAGGTTCGTTTGACATATTCATGGAAATCCATGAAAAAAAGGAATGATTAATTTATAGTTAAAAGATAGGGTTAGAGTATCCCCTCAGAAAGATGGGTTTGGAGTATCCTCATGAATGGAAAATAGTTTTTTTGACAAAGAAAGATTTTCTAAATCTTGACAATTTTAAGAAGCAAGGTTGGAGTATCCCTTTAAAAGGTCAGCGTTAGAGTATCCCCGCGAATGAGAAATCATTTTGACATAGAAGGATTTTCAAATCTTGACAATTTTGAAAAAACGAGGTTGGAATATCCCCTTGAAAGGATGAGGTTGAAGTATCCCCATGGATGACATAACTTCATGATTTAGAAAGTGGGCGAGCATTCGACAATTTTTTGGCTAAAAGATTTATTGTGAATGAGGATGATAAAGATGTAAAATATGTTTGTACCTTGATATGAGCTTGTGGGAGTGTTAAGGTATGCTCGAGTCTGATCGAGATGACATGGAGACATTCGAATGTCTCGAGACAAAATTCAGGAAAACAACTCAATTTTGACCAAAATCGAAAATAAGGGACAGCATCGCGCTATCTTGCTTCCTGAATTTATTCTAAATTAGTTCAAAGGATTTAGAAGGTGGAAAAGACACCGTTAGAAAGCTAACTCAATAAGGGTCATTCTAAAAATATTTCCAATATCCCAAGAAGTCACTTTTTAAGGGAATAAGTTTTCAAGTTCGAACTGATTAAGCTGCTAGCAGAGCATAGGAGTGACAAGGTGTGTCAAAATTTCAAAAATCACCCCAGACTCATTTGGTGTCAAAAAATTGCAAGTGATACCTTCTTAAAATTTTAAGAAAAATGTTTGAAAATTTTTAAAAAATCATTTAGTGGGTCTGAAATGCCCAAATAGGATGCATGTCTAGATTTTGGGGGTTTTGGACCATTTGGATTGAAAAATCATAACTTTTTCATTTAGACTGATCTAGAGATGGACAAGACCTCGTTTTAAAGATATTTTGACACACTTTCTGAGAAAAATATCATAAAATTCACTGAAAATCATTTGCGATTTTAAAATGATTTTTCAATTGGTAACAGCAGTGCTGCCAGCAGGGGACAAAGAAGCCCAAGGGATATTTCTTGTTTTCCTTACATTTATGGGTCTACATTTGAGTTATTAACATTGGAACGTCCATGACTGAAGGGAAAGAGTGGCATGAGCATTACGAACTCATTTGCATACTCTCGGAGTAGTTTGGGATAATGAAACAGTCCATTAATCATACCACTTAAGGTTTTGACTAAAAAACAAGGCACAAATATTTTGGGGATGAATGTAAAGCCATTTTTGTTGGAAAATCAGAAGATTTGAGCTTGTTTAATGAAGATTCCAAATCTGGAAAATCTAATTTTCCCCAATATATTTTGCTAGCTTTAAGGAAAATGCTAAGTCCATGCTAATCCTCATTGGTTGAGGTTAACATGCTTGGCTTAGGGGTTATTTCAAAAATCAATTTTTATCAGCCATCAAACATGCATTTTGACAACAAACATATAAGAGGGATGGCACATAACATGAAAGGGGATGCTAATTTTATTGATGGCTTAGACAAAGAAAGTGGTATGCACTTTGACAAAAAAGGTTATGGATGTTGAAAATGACAATGATTCATGCATGTTAAGGTGTAAATATGCTTAAAATGTGTTAGGCTAATGATTCGTGCATGGATTAAGAATAACAAGATGCATGGAGATGGCATAAAATGCATGAGCAAGAGATATGAAACTAATGAGGATAAAATAAGATATTTTTGCACATCCAATGAGCATTAAAACATCTAAATCCTAAACTACCACAACCAAAAGCCATAATAATGCATGATAATCCTAAAAAGGTGATGGAAACATGGAGAGCTCCATAAAATGATGAAGATGCTGAAAAATAGAAAATGAAAGTGATAAAGTAAAAAGCTATACCAACAACACTTCAATTTTCAACCAAACAGTTAGAGCAGCAGAGATGGCTTGAATTTCCCTTTCTTCCTTGTTGTTAACAAGTAAGAAAAAGATAAAAATAATGAGGTTTTGGTTCTGGTATGGATGAGGGTGATTTTTGGAGTGTGTAGTGGATGAAAGTAAGAGTTTTGGGGCTATTTTTAGGTGGTGGGTAAAGTGCTACGGGATTTGGATTTCTTAGTGTATGAGTGTGTTTTTGGAAGTGTAAATGAGCTGGAATCTAACTTTTTTGCTGAGATAGAAGTGGTCCATTTATACCAGCCTTTTGGAGCCAAATTAGAGGCATTTTTGGCCATTTCTCAAAAGAGACAAGGTGATGTCAGCATGGTGGCTATAGGGTGGCTGTATGAGGTAGCTTGCTGCCAATGTGATGGGCATAGGGTGGCTGGTGTAAATGCTGAAATGATCTTCCAGCAACTAGGATGGCTGATGGTGACATTGGCCAACAACTAGGGAGAAGTAAGGTGATCAAATGACGTTGACCCCTTTGATCCAATTTAAACTAAAAAAATGTTTTGATTAATTTTAAAGTCTAAATTCATAATCTGATATTTGTTTTAATCTTTCCTAATGCAAAGAAATGAGTTAAAATCAAGTTTTGGATCAATGGTGCATGAGTCAAAATTGCCTGGACTGTGAAAAAGACCTGCATGTATCGATACATTGCATAATATATCGATACATTTGGTCCAAAAACCTTGATAGTTTTGATACAATGCACACTGTATCAATACAATGATCAATGTGTCGATACTATAAACCACTGTATCGATACATGTTGATTTGTATCAATACATTCCTTTATAGAATGCATGTTTGGGTCCTGGCATGGTCGAGCATCAATACATGAGATCTTGTATCGATACAGGGACTTATAGATTGATACATCTACATGTTGTATAGATACAAATGAAGACATTTCAAGTTTTTGGCATGTTGGAGCTTTGTATCAATACATGAGAACCATTTATAGATATATTTAAGTCAAATTGTTAATTTTTTTATTCCTTTGTCCCCGTTTGCCTTGAACTCCATCATTTGATGCCACATCTTCGCATTTACCTTTGATATGATCCCTAGGCCTTCTTGACATCTGTGTTTGTCCTAAATGACAAATGAACTTTAACTTTAAAAAATGGTGGAAAGAGAACCTTTTCTTATGAAACCAAAGCACAACATCATTTATCTCATCGAGGGGATTAAGTTCATGGTGCCCAATCATGAAAAAAAAAAGAGATTACTATGTGAATCCAAGTTTATCCCAATTGAGAAAAAAAGTTGAAATCCAAAAAATGGCGAAAGGATAAGCTTTTCTTATGAAACCAGAGATCCAATGTCATTTTTATAAATGAAGAGAATGAGTTTATGGTCCTCAATAACGAAAAAAAAAGATTATTATGTGAATCCGTGTTTCTCCTAAATGACAAATGAGCCTTAACTCCAAAAAATGATGGAAAGAGAAGTTTTTCTTATGAAACAAAAGTATCAATGTCGTTCATCCTAATGAGGAGATTGAGTTTATGGTGCCCAACCATGAAAAGAAAAGAGATTAGTATGTGAATTCGTGTTTGCCCCAATTAAGAAACAAACTTTAATTCTAAAAAATGGTAGAGAGACACACTTTTCTTCTGAAACCAAATCATCAATGTCATTTACCCTAACGAGGAGATGGAGTTTTTCGTGCCCAATCATGAAACAAAAGGAGATTACTATGTGAATCTGAGCTTATCCCAATTAAGGAAAGAAGTTTAATTCTAAAAAATAGAGGAAAGAGAAGCATTTCTTACTAAACCAAATATCCAATGTCATTTATCTCAATGAAGAGAATGAGTTTATTTTCATCAATAATGAAAAAAGGAGATTGTTATGTGAATCCATGTTTGTTCAAATTGAGAAACAAAATTTAGCTCTAATAATGGTGGAAAGAGAAGTTTTTCTTATGAAAGCAAAGCATCAATGCCATTTATCCCAGTAAGTAGAATGAGTTTATGCTACAATCATGAAAAAAAGGAGATTACTATGTGAATTCGAGTTTATCCTAATTGAGAAAAGAAGTTGAATTCTAGACAATGGCGGAAAGAGAAGTTTTTCTTACAAAACCAAAGATCCAATGCCATTTATCCCAATGAAGAGATTAAGTTTATGGTCCACAATAACGGAAAGAAATGAGATTATTATGTGAATCCGTGTTTGTCCTAAATGACAAATGAGCTTTAACTCCAAAAAATGATGACAAAGAGAAGTTTTTTTATGAAATGAAAGCATCAATGTTATTCATCCCAATGAGGCGATTGAGTTTATGGCACCCAATCATGAAAAGAAAGGAGATTACTATAGGAATTCGTGTTTGTCGCAATTTAGAATCAAACTTTAATTCTAACAAATAGTGGAGAGAGTAGATTTTCTTACGAAACAAAAGCATCATTGTCATTTATCCAAAAGAGTAGAAGGAGTTTATCATGCCTAATCATGAAAAGAAAGGAGATTATCACGTAAATCTGTGTTTACCCCAATTGTGGAATGAACTTTAATTCTAAAAAACGGTGGAAAGAAAAGCTTTTGTTATGAAACCAAAGAATCAATGTCATTTATCCTAATGAGTAGAACGTGTTTATCATGCCCAGTCATGAAAAGAAAGGAGATTACTATGTAAATCTGTGTTTGTCCTAATTGACAAACGACTTTAATTCTATACTATGGCGCAAAAAAAAGGTTTTCTTATGAAACCAAAGCATCAACATCATCTATCCTAATGAGTGGAACGTGTTTACAGTGCCCAATCATGAAAAGAAAGGAGATTACCATGTGAATTCGAGTTTGTCCCAATTGAGAAACGAACATTAATTGCAAAAGAAAATAGAAAGAGAAGCTTTTTTTATTAAACCAAAGCATCAATGCCACTTATCCCAACAATAGAACGAGTTTATGGCATCAATCATGAAAAAAAAGATTAATATGTGAATCCGAGTTTGTCCCAATTGAGAAAAGAAGTTTAATTCCAAAAAATTGTGGAAAGAAAAGCTTTTCTTTCAAAACCACAGATCCAACGTCATTTATCCTAATAAGGAGCACAAGTTTATGGTGCTCAATAACAAAAAAAAAGAGATTATTATGTGAATCCATGTTTGTCCCAAATGACAAATGAATTTTAACTCTAAAAAATAAAAGAAAAAGAACCATTCCTTATGAAACCAAAGCACAACATCATTTATCCCATTGAGAAGACTGAGTTCATGGTGCCAATCATGAAACGAAAGGAGATTACTATGTGAATCTGAGTTTATCCCAATTAAAAAAAGAAGTTGAAATCTAAAAAATGGTGGAAGGAGAAGCTTTTCTTATGAAACCAAAGATCCAATGTCATTTATCCAAACGAAGAGAATGAGTTTATGGCCCTCAATACCAAAAAAAAAAAAGATTATTATGTGAATCTGTATTTTTCCTAATTGACAAATAAGCCTTAACTCCAGAAAATGTTGGAAAGAGAAATTTTTCTTATGAAACCAAAACATCAATGTCGTTCATCCCAATGAGGAGATTGAGTTTATGGTGCCCAATCTTGAAAAGAAAGGAGATTACTATGTGAATTCATGTTTGCCCCATTGAGAAAGAAACTTTAATTCTAAAAAATAGAGGAGAGAGATGCTTTTCTTCTTAAACTAAACCATCAATGTCATTTATCCCAACGAGGAGATTGGGTTTTTCGTGCCCAATCATGAAAAGAAAAGCGATTACTATATGAATCTGAGTTTATCCCAGTTGAGGAAAGAAGTTGAATTCAAAAAAATGGAGGAAAGAGAAGCTTTTCTTATGAAACCAAAGATCCAATGTCATTTATCTCAATGAAGAGAATGAGTTTATTTTCATCAATAATGAAAAAAAGGAGATTGTTATATGAATCAGTATTTGTCCGAATTGAGAAACAAAATTTAGCTCTAAAAATGGCAGAAAGAAAAGCTTTTTTTTATGAAAGCAAAGCATCAATGCCATTTATCCTAATTAGTAGAATGAGTTTATGGTACCAATCAGGAAAAGAAAGGAGATTGCTATGTGAATCCGAGTTTATCCTAATTGAGAAAAAAATTGAATTCTAGACAATGGTGGAAAGAGAAGCTTTTCTTATGAAACCAAAGATCCAATGTCATTTATCCCAATAAAGAGATTAAGTTTATGGTCCTCAATAATGGAAAGAAAGGAGATTATTATGTGAATCCGTGTTTATCCTAAATGAAAAATGAGCTTTAACTCTAAAAAATGATGGAAAGAGAAGTTTTTCTTATGAAATGAAAGCATCAATGTTATTTATCCCAATGAGGAGGTTGAGTGTATGGTGCCCAATCATGAAAAGAAAGGGGATTACTATGCAAATTCGTGTTTGTCCCAATTTAGAATCAAGCTTTAATTCTAACAAATGGTGGAGAGAGGAGCTTTTCTTATAAAAAAAGCATCATTGTCATTTATCCCAAAGAGTAGAATGAGTTTATCATGCCCAATCATGAAAAGGAAGAAGATTACTAAGTAAATTTGCTTTTGTCCTAATTGAGAAATGAACTTTAATTTTATAAAACAATGGAAAGAAAAGCTTTTCTTATGAAACCAAAGCATTGATGTCATTTATCCCAACGAGTAGAACGTGTTTATCATGCCCAATCATGAAAAGAAAAGAGATTACTATGTAAATCTGTGTTTGTCCTAATTGACAAACGACTTTAATTCTATAATATGGTGCAAATAAAAGGTTTTCTTATGAAAGGAAAGCATCAACGTCATTTATCCCAATGAGTGGAACGAGTTTATGGAGCCCAGTCATGAAAAGAAAGGATATTATTAGGTGATTCGTCTTCGTCCTAATTGATAAACAAACTTTAATTCAAAAAAAAGGTGAAAGAAAAGGTTTTCCTACGAAACCAAAGCATCAACGTCATCTATCCTAATGAGTAGAATGTGTTTATAGTGCCCAATCATGAAAAGAAAGGAGATTACCATGTGAATTTGAGTTTGTCCCATTTGAGAAACGATCACTAATTCTAAAAGAAGGTGGAAAGAGAAGCTTTTCTTATCAAACCAAAGCACCAATGCCAGTTATCCCTGTGAGTAGAATGAGTTTATGGCACCAATCATGAAAAAAAGGAGATGAATATGTGAATCCGAATTTGTCCCAATTGAAAAAAGAAGTTTAATTCTAAAAAATGGTGGAACAAAAAGCTTGTTTTTCGAAACCAAAGATCCAGCATTATTTATCCCAATGAGGAGAACAAGTTTATGGAGCTTAGTAACAAAGAAAAAGAGATTATTGTGCGAATCCCTGTTTATCCCAAATGACAAATGAACTTTAACTCTAAAAAATGGAGGAAAGAGAACCTTTTCTTATGAAACCAAAGCATAACATCATTTATCCCATCGAGAAGATTGAGTTCATGGTGCCCAATCATGAAAAGAAAGGAGATTACTATGTGAATCCGAGTTTGTCCCAATTGAGAAAAGAAGTTGAAATCCAAAAAATGGGGGAAGAAGAAGCTTTATGAAACCGAAGATCCAATGTCGTTTATCCCAATGAAGAGATTGAGTTTATGGTCCTCAATAACTAAAAAAAAGGAGGTTATTATGTGAATCCGTGTTTGTCCTAAATGACAAATAAGCTTTAACTCTAAAAAATGATCGAAAGAAAAGTTTCTCTTATGAAATGAAAGCATCAATGTTAGTTATCCCGATGAGGAGATTGAGTTTATGGTGCCCAATCATGAAAAAAAAAAGAGATTACTATATGAATTCATGTTTGCCCCATTGAGAGACAAATTTTAATTTTAAAAAATGGTGGAGAGAGATGCTTTTATTCTAAAACCAAACCATCAATGTCATTTATCCCAAAGAGGAGATTGAGTTTTTCATGACCAATCATGAAAAGAAAAGAGATTACTACGTGAATCTGAGTTTATCCCAATTGAGGAAAGAAGTTGAATTCCAAAAAATGGAGGAAAGAGAAGCTTTTCTTACGAAACCAAAGATCCAATGTCATTTATCCCAATGAAGAGAATGAGTTTATGGTCA
>JBBYHO010505454.1:0-21583 GCA_038382025.1 Adansonia gregorii | reverse complement strand
CCACCATTCAATTAGTTATTCTTATGACCCACGACCAAATTAAATCTCTTTAGAACAATAAATAAATAAATTTGACTAATGACCATACTTTGATGTCAAAGATTAGCATCGACATTTTGCTTTTCATTAGAGCATGCACTTGTCAAAGATTAGGTTTCCCCACCTGATATTGGATACATTAGAGCCAAAGACCCCTGTAGTTGTTTATATCCTAATTGATTCATAAACAAGTATCTCAACTTAGTGACCATATCTTAAACAATTAAGCATCATTGCAACAACTAATGTTTCTAACCTTCTGGACATCCATTAATTGATCATGTTCTTGGTAATTAGACAAGTTTGGATGATGATTGTTTTACGAAGCACTATTTATCAACAGCATGATACAACACTATTCTACAACATAATTAACTAATTGCTATAATTTTTTAATGAGGTCTTTAAATATGGTTATCTATGTTAACTAAATCTAAACACTAACATCTAAAGGTTCAAAAGGCTAAAATTTACTTACAAGTTAAGATTGACAGCTTGCAGCAGCTTTCACCAACTTTAGCTAATAGTCACTTGGAAGATTGTGATAAAAAATATTGTCTATATTTTTGGCATGCAACAAAAAGTCAAGGTTTGTTCATTGAGACAAAACCTGACAAGCATCATGAAGAACAATTCCCAAATCAAAGACAATGGTAGAAAGAACAATGACAAATTACAACAAGAGATTTAGCATAATCAAAGAGTCAAAATTGGGCAAAAGTAAATGAGTTAATCATTTATTTTATATTAAGCTATGAAAGAACCTAAACTATAGGATTGCAAAAATGGAAACTAAAAAAATTAAATAATAACAAGAAAAAAACTTTTTTCCATCATGATTACATCTTTTAATTTCATAATCCCTAAATCATAAAATAAATCTTGTAAAATTGAAAAATCTTACCTTTGAATTCCTAATGCTAGAGAAAAAAGTCAAGAAAGATGAAGCCTAGCCATGGTGAACAAGAAAACGAGAAAAAGATGAAGACAGATGAAAAGAGATGGAGAAAGAATTAAGTTTTGTTGATATCAAACAAAAAACAAAAAAAGGAGAGAGGGATGAGGATGAGTCAAAATGGTCACTAAATTAAGACATTTAGCAGCGTTTTATTAGACAACCGCCACTATATAAAAGAATTTAATGGCATTTATTTTTAAATGCCACTGAATTATATTAAATCAAGGTGTTTTTACTTTAAAATGCTACTAATTAAAGAAATATAGTGGCTTTTAAAAGTAGAAACATAGCTAATATCAACTATGTCGTCTATTTCTAAATAGCAGGACATTTTTGAGCGCCCAGAAAAAAGACCGCACAATTATAAATAATAATTAAAATTGTTTTACTACTCAAAATGCCACTAATACGAAGACATTGGCGGCATTAATATATAAATTGTCACTAAATTCATTTTTTATTTAAATAAATATTTAGCTGCATTTTTTTTAAAAATGCTGTGATAAAATGCCATTATAGCCCTAATTTGCTATAGTGCATGGTTGTAGTTCCCAACTACAAAAGGAACAGAGATTATTACGAGAATCAAAGTTTGACAAATGAACTTTGATTATAAGGAAAATTGTGTAAAGGAAAGATTTTTCTGTCAAATCAAAGCATCAATATCATGTATACTAATGGGGAGAACATGATTGTAGTTCCCAACTACAAAAAGAATGTAGATTATTACGAAAATCTAAGTTTGTCTTATATGATGAACAAACTTTGGTTATAAGGAAAATGATGGAAAGGAAAGAGGAAAGTAATGGAAAGTAAAGCTTTTTTTGCCAAACTAAAGTATCAATATCATGTATCCTAATAGGGGAAACATAATTATAGTGCCTAATAAAAAAAATGAAGATTATTAATAGAATCTAGGTTAGTCTCATATGATGGATGAACTTTGATTATAAGGAAAATGGTGGAAAGAAAAGCTTTTCTTACCAAACCTAAGTATCAATATCATGTATTCGAATAAGGAGAACATGGTTATAGTTCCGAATTACAAAAGAATGGAGATTATTATCAGAATCCAAGTTTGACTTATTTGACGGATGAATTTTGATTATAAGGAACATGATAGAAAGAAAAGTTTTATGCCAAAAAAACCATCAATATCATGTTTCCTAATGAATAGAACAGAATTGTAATGCCAAATCACAAATGAACTTTGATTACAAGGAAAGTGGTGGGAAGAAAAGCTTTCCTTGCCAAACTAAAGCATTAACATTATGTATCCCAAATAGGAGAACATAATTGCAGTGACCAATCACAATAAGAAAAGTGATTATTACAAGAATCCAAATTTGTCTCCTTTGATAGATGAACTTTGATTAGAGGGGAAGTGGTGGAAATAAAAGCTTTTCCTATAGAACCAAACCATCAATATCGTATATTTCAATGAGGATAACATGCTTATAGTGCCCAATCACAAGAAGAGTAGAGTTTACTACAAGAATCCAAGTTTGTCTCATTTAATGGATGAACTTTAATTATATGGAAAATGGTGGAAATAAAACCTTTTCTTGCCAAAGCAACGCATCAATATCGTGTATCCCAAAGAGGAGAACAAGGTTGTAGTGCCCAATCACAAAAAGAATAAATATTATTACGCGAATCCAAATTTGTCTCACTTGATAAAGAACTTTGATTTTAAGGAAAATGATGGAAAATTTTTTTTTCCTACTAAACCAAAACATCTATATCGTGTATCCCAAAGAGTAAAACATGGTTCTAGTTTCCAATTCTGAAAAGAATGGATATTATTAGAAGAATTCAAGTTTGTCTCATTTGACAGATGAGCTTTGACTATAAGGACAATGGAGGAAAGGAAAACTTTTTCTGCCAAACCAAAGCATCAATATCATGTATCCCAATAAGCAGAGCATAAGTATAGTGCCCAATCAAAAAAATTATGATTATTACGAGAATCTAAGTTTGTCTTATTTCACGACGAACTTTGACTTTAAGAAAAATTATGGAAAGAAAAGGTTTCCCTGCCAGACCAAAATATCAATATCATGTATACCAATGAGGAGAACATGATTGTAATAGCCAATTATAGAAAAAGAAGATTATTATGAGAACAATGTTTATCTTATTTGGTGGATGAACTTTGATTATAAGGAAAATGGTGAAAAAAAAAGCTTTTCTTGCCAAATCAAAGTATTAAAATCATGTATCCTAATAAGGAAAACATGGTTGTAGTGCCTAATCATAAAAAGAATGGAGATTATTATGAGAATACAAGTTTGTCTCATTTCATGGATGAACTTTGCCTATACGAAAAATGGTTAAGAGAAAAGCATTTCTTGCTAATCCGAAGCATTCACATCATGCATCCTAATAACGTAATCATGGTTGTGGTTCCCAATTACAAAAAGGATTAAGATTATTACAAGAATTTAAGTTTGACTGATTTGATGGATGAACATTGATTATAAGGAAAATGGTCAAAAGTAAAACTTTTCTTGCTAAACCAAAGCATTAACATCGTGCATCCCAATAAAGGGAATATCATTGTAGTGCCAGATCATAAAAAGAATAGAAACTATTACAAGAATCCAAGTCTGTGTCATTTGATGGACAAACTTTGATTATAAGAAAAATAGTGGAAAGAAGAGCTTTCCTTGCCAAACTAAACATCAATATTATGAATCCCAATGAGGAGAGCATGGTTGTAGTGCCCAATTACAAAAAAAAATTGAGACTATTTCAAGAATCTAGGTTTGTCCTATTTAATGGACAAACTTTGATTGCAAGGAAAATGGTGGAAAAGAAAGCTTTTCCAGCTAAACTAAAGCAAAAAGAATAAAGATCATTATGAGAATAAAAGTTTATCTCATTTCATAGATAAACTTTGATTATATGGAAAATGGTGAAAAGAAAAGCATTTCTTGCCATTCCAAAGCATTCACATCATCTATCCTGAGGATGAGAGCATGGTTATGGGGCCTAATTACAAAGAGGATTAGATTATTAAGGGAATCTAAGCTATCTGATTTGACGGATAAACATTGATTATAAGGAAAAAGGTGGAAAGGAAAACATTTCTTGCCAAACCAAAGCATCAATATCGTGTATCCCAACAAGGAGAACATGGTTGTAGTGCCTAACCATAAAAAATAAAGATTATTATGAGAATACAAGTTTATCTCATTTCACAAATGAACATTAATTATAAGGAAAATGGTGAAAAGAAAAGCTTTTCTTGCCAAACCAAAGCATTAACATCGTGTATCCCAATGAAGAGAATATGGTTGCAGTGCCTAATTACAAAAAAAAAATTAAGATCATTATGAGAATCCAACTTTGTCTCATTTGACGAACGAACATTGATTATACAAAAAATGGTGAAAAGGAAAGCTTTTGCTATAGAACCAAAGCATCAATATCATGTATCCCAATGAGGAGAACATGATTATAGTGCCTAATTACAAAAGAATGGATATTATTATGAGAATCCAGGTTTACCTCATTTCATGGATGAACTTTGATTATAAGAAAAATGGTGGAAAGAAAGGCTTTTCTTGCCAAACCAAAGCATTAACATTATGTGTCCTAACTAGGAGAACATGGTTGTATTGCCCAATCACAAAAAGAATGGAGACTATTACGAGCATCCAAGTTTGTCTCATTTGGCAGATGAACTTTAATTATAAGGAAAATGGTGGAAAAGAAAGCTTTTCCTACAAACCAACACATTAATATCATTTATCCAAAAAATGAGAACATGGCTGTGGTGCCCAATTACAAAAAGAATTCAGATTATTATGAGAATCAAGGTTTATCTTATTTGATGCATAAACACTGATTATAAGGAAACTAGTGGAAAGAATGGCTTTTGTTGCCAAATCTAAGCATTAGCATCGTGTATCCTAATAAGGAGAACATAGTTGTAGTGCCCAATCATAAAAAGAATAGAGATTATTACAAGAATCCAATTCTATCTCCTTTCATGGATGAACTTTGATTATAAAGGAAAATGGTGGAAAAAAAACTTCTCTTACTAAACCAAAGCATTAACATCGTATATCCTAATAAGAAGAACATGGTTGTAGTGCCCAATCACAAAAAGAATAGAGATAATTACGAGAACCAAAGTTTGTATCATTTGACAGGTGAACTTTGATTATAAGGAAAATGGTGGCTTATGAAGCTTTTCCTACCAAACTAAACATCAATATTGTGAGTCCCAATGAGAAGAACATGGTTGTTTTGCCCAATCACAAAAAAAATGGAAATTATTATGAGAATCCAAGTTTGTCTTATTTCACGAATGAACATTGATTATAAGTAAAATGATGAAAATAAAAGCTTTCCTAGCCAAACCAAAGTATTAACATCATGTATTCCAATGAGGAGAACATGGTTGTAGTCCCTAATTACAAAAAAAAATTGATTATTATGAGAATCCAAGTTTGTCTCATTTGACTGGCGAACTTTGATTATAAGGAAAATGGTGAAAAAAAAAAGCTTTTCCTACTAAACCAAATCATCAGTATCATGTGTGCCAATAAGGAGAAAATGATTGTAGTACCAAATTACAAGAAAAAAAGTAGATTATTATAAGAATACAACTTTGTCTTATTTCATGGATGAACTTTGATTATAAGGAAAATGGTGAAACAAAAAGCTTTTCTTGCCAAACCGGAGCATTAACATCCAGTGTCCCAATAAGGAAAACCTGATTGTCATGCGCAATCATAAAAAGGATGGAGATTATTACAAGAATCCAAGTTTGTGTCATTTAACGGATGAACTTTGATTGTAATGAAAATGGTGGAATAGAAAGCTTTTTTTGCCAAAGTAAACATCAATATTGTGAATCACAATAAGGAGAACATGATTGTGGTGCCCAATCACAAAAAGAACGAAAATTATTATGAGAATCGCAGTTTGTCTCATTTCATAGATGAACTTTGATTATAAGGAAAATGGTGAAACGAAAAGCCTTCTTTGCTAAACCAAAGCATTAACATCATGTGTCCCAATGACGAGAACATGGTTTTCATGCCCAATTGCAAAAAGAATTAAGATTATTATGATAATCTATGTTTGTCTCATTTTAAGTGCCAATATTGATTATAAGGAAAATGGTGGAAAGGAAAGCTTTTCCTGCCAAACCGAAGCATCAATATCATGTATCCCAACAAGAGGAACATGATTGTAGTGCCTAATCACACAAAGAATGGTGATTATTATGAGAATCCAAGTTTATCTTATTTCATGGATGAACTTTGATTATAAAAAAAATGGTGGAAGGAAAATCTTTTCTTGCAAGACTGAAGCATTAACATTATGTATCCCAATGAGGAGAACATGGTTGCAGTGCCCAATCACTAAAAGAATGGAGACTATTACTAGATTCCAAATTTGTCTGATTTGGTAGGCGAACTTTGATTATAAAGAAAATGATGGAAAAAGAAGCTTTTGCTATCAAACCAAAGCATCGATATTGTGTATCCCGATAAGGAGAGCATGATTGTAGTGCCCAATCACAAAAAGAATGGAGATTATTACGAGAATCCAAGTTTGTCTCATTTCACAGATGAACTTTGATTATAAGGAAAATGGTGAAAATAAAAGCTTTTTTTGCCAAACCAAAGCATTAATGTCGTGTGTCCTAGTAAAGAGAATATGGTTGTAGTGCCCAAGCACAAAAAGAATGGAGATTATTAAGACAATCCATGTTTGTGTCATTTGAAGGATGAACTTTGATTGTAAGGAAAATGGTGGACAAGAAAGCTTTTTTGCTAAACCAAAACCTTAATATAGTGAATCCCAAAGAAGAGAACACGATTGTAGTGCCCAATCACAAAAAGAATGATGACTATTCCGAGAATCCAGGTTTATGCCATTTAATGAATAAACTTTAATTATAAGGAAAATAGTGGAAAAGAAAGCTTTTCCTGCTAAACCAAAACATCAATACTGTGAATCCCATCGAGAAGAACATGATAGTAGTGCCTAATCCCAAAAAAATAGAGATTATTAGGAGAATCAAAGTTTGCCTCATTTCATGGATGAACTTTGATTATAATGAAAATAGCGGAAAGAAAAGCTTTTCTTGCCAAACCAAAGCAATAACATCATGAGTCCCAATAAGGAGAACATGGTTGCAGTGCTTACACAAAAAGAATGGTGATTATTACAATAATCCAAGTTTATGTCATTTAATGGAGAAACTTTGATTGTAAGGAAAATAATGGAAAATAAAGCTTTTCCTGCTAATCCAAAACATTAGTACTATGAATCTCAATGAGGAGAGCATGGTTGTAGTGCCCAATTACAAAAAAAATTGAGCTTATTATGAAAATCTAAGTTTTTCTTATTTGACAGATGAACTTTGATTATAAGAAAAATGGTGGAAAGGAAAACTTTTCCTACCAAGTTAAACCATTAATATCATGCACGCTAATGAGGAGAACATGATCGTATAATCTAATTACAAAAAAAAAAAAAATTATTATGAGAATACAAGTTGGTCTTATTTCATAGATGAACATTGATTATAAAGAAAATGGTGAAAAGAAAAGCTTTTCTTGCCAAATCAAGACATTAACATCGTGTATTGCAATGAGGAGAACATGGTTATGTGCCCAATTAAAACAAGAATTGAGATTGTTGCGAGAATCCAAGTTTGTCTGTTATGATGGATGAATAATGATTATAAGGAAAATGGTGGAAAAGAAAGCTTTTCTTGCTAAACTAAAGCATTAATATTGTGTATCCTAATGAGGAGAACATGAATGCAATGCCCAATCACAAAAAGAATAGAGATTATTACGAGAATCCAAGTTTGTGTCATTTGGCAAATGAACTTTGATTACAAGGAAAATGGTGGACAAGAAAGCTTTTTTTGCCAAACCAAACCCTTACTATCGTGAATCCTAAAGAAAAGCACATGATTCCAGTGCCCAATCGCAAAAGGAATGGTGATTATTGCAAGAATCCAAGCTTGTACAATTTGACAGACGAACTTTAATTATAAGGAAAATGATGGAAAAAAAAAGCTCCTCCTACCAAACGAAAACCTTAATATCATGAATCCCAAAGAATAGAACATGATTGTAGTGCCTACTCCTAAAAAGAATGGTGATTATTACAAGAATCCAAGTTTGTGCCATTTGATGGATGAACTTTGATTGTAAGGAAAATGGTGGAAAAGAAAACGTTTCCTGCCAAACCAAAACATCAATATTATGAATCCCAATGAGGAGAACATGATAGTAGTGCCCAATCACAAAAACAATGGAGATTATTAAGAGAATCAAAGTTTGTCTCATTTCACAGATGAACTTTGATTACAATGAAAATGGTGGAAAGAAAAGCTTTTCTTGCCAAATTAAAGCATTAACATCATGAGTCCCAATAAGGAAAACATGGTTGTAATGCCCAATCACAAAAAGAATGGTGATTATTACGGCAATCCAAGTTTGTGTCAATTGACAAACAAACTTTGATAATAAGGAAAATAGTGGCAAAGAAAGCTTTTCCTACCAATCCAAAACATTAATCCTATGAATCCCAATGAGGAGAGCATGGTTGCAGTGCCTAGTTACAAAAAGAATTGAGATTATTATGAGAATCCAAGTTTGTTTTATTTGATGGATGAACTTTGATTATAAGGAAAATGGTGGAAAGGAAAGCTTTTCCTGCCAAACCAAACCATTAATATCATGTACGCCAATGAGGAAAACATGATTTGTAGTGCCCAATCATAAAAAGAATAAAGATTATTACAAGAATCCAAGTTTCTCTCATTTCATGGATGAACTTTGATTTTTAGGAAAATGGTGGAAAGAAAAGTTTTTTCTTGCCAAATCAAAGCATTAACATCATGTATCCCAATGGGAACATGGTGTCGTGCCCAATTAAATAAAAATTAAGGTTGTTACGAGAATCCAAGTTTGTTTGTTATGACGGATGAACAATCATTATAAGGAAAATGGTGGAATAAAAAGCCTTTCTTGCAAAACTAAAGCGTCAATATTGTGTATCCCAATGAGGAGAACATGATTATAGTGCCCAATCACAAAAGAATGGAGATTGTTAAGAGAATTCAAGTTTACCTTATATTACAGATGAATTGTGATTATAAGAAAAATAGTGGAAATAAATGCTTTTCTTACCAAACCAAAGCATTAACATCGTGTGCCCCAATAAGGAGAACATGATTTTAATGCCTAATCACAAAAAGAATGAAAATTATTATGAGAATCCAAATTTGTTTCATTTAGCAGATGAACTTTGATTATAAGAAAAATAGTGAAAAAGAAAGCTTTTCCTGCCAAACCAACACATCAATATTACTTATCTCAAAGATGAGAACATGGTTGTAGTGCCTAATTACAAAAAGAATTGAGATTATTAGTAGAATCCAAGTTTTTCTCGCTTGACAAACTAACACTGATTATAAGGAAAATGGTATAAAGAAAAGCTTTTCTTGCCAAACCAAAGCATTAACTTTGTATGTCCCAATGACGAGAACATGGTTGTAGTGCCCCATCATAAAAAGAATGAAGATTATTACAAGAATCTTAGTCTATGTCATTTAACGGACAAACTTTAATTATACGGAAAATGGTGGAAAGGAAAGCTTTCCCTACCTAATAAAACATCATTATTGTGAATCCCAACGAGTAGAGCATGGTTGTAGTGCCCAATTACAAAAAAATAAATTGAGACTATTACAAGAATCCAAGTTTGCCTCATTTGACAGATGAACTTTGATTATAAGAAAAATAGTGGAAAAGAAAGCTTTTTCTACCAAATTAAAGCAACAATATCACATTTGCTAGTGAGGAGAACATGATTGTAATGCCTAATCATAAAAAGAATGGAAATTATTATGGGAATACAAGTTTGCCTCATTTCATGGATGAACTTTGATTATATGGAAAATGGTGGAAATGAATGCTTTTCATGCTAAACCAAAGCATCAATATCGTGTATCCTAATGAAGAGAACATGATTGTAGTGCCCAATCAGAAAAAAGAACAAAGATTATTACAAGAATCCAAGTTTGTCTCATTTCATCGATGAGCTTTGATTTTTAGGCAAATGGTGGAAAGAAAAGCTTTTCTTGCCAAAACCAATCATGAACATCATGTATGCCAATGTGAAGACCATGGTTGTAGTGCCTAACTACAAAAAGATTTGACATTGTTACAAGAATTGAAGTTTGTCTCATTTGATAAATGAATATTAATTTTATGGAAAATGGTGGAAGGAAATGGTTTTCTTGCCAAACCAAAGCATTAATATCGTGTATCCCAAAAAGGAGAACATGGTTGTGTGCCCAAGTACAAAAAAATTAGGATTATTACAGAAATCAATGTTTGTCTAATTTGTTGAATGAACATTGATTATAAGGATAATGGTGGAAATGAAAGCTTTTCTAGCAAAACCAAAGCATCAATATCATATATCCCAATGAACAGAACATGATTGTAGTGCCTAATCACAAAAACTATAGCGACAATTACAAGAATCTAAGTTTATCTTATTTTAGGGATACACTTTGATTATAAGAAAAATGGTAGAAATAAAGGCTTTTCTTGCTAAATCAAAGCATTAAAATCGTGTGTCCTAGTGATGAGAATGTGGTTGTAGTGCCCAATCACAAAAAGAATAGAGATTATAGCGAGAATGCAAATTCGACTCATTGGATAAAATAACTCTGATTATATGGAAAATTATGGAAAGAAAAGCTTTTCTTGCCAAACCAAAGTATCAATGTCATGTATTCTAATGAGGAGAACATCATTGTGGCACCTAATTACAAAAAGAATTGAGATTATTACAAGAATCTAAGTTTGCCTCATTTGACGGACAAACATTGATTATAAGGAAAATGGTGGAAAGAAAAGCATTTCCTACCAAACCAAAGCATTATTATCCTGTATCCCCATGAGGGGAACATGATTGTAGTGCCCAATGACAAAAAGAATGAAGATATTATGAGAATCTAAGTTTACCTCATTTCAGGGATAAACTTTGATTATAAGAAAAATAGTGGAAATAAAGGCTTATCTTGCCAAACTAAGGCATTAACATCGTGCATCCCAACGAAGAGAACATGGTTGCAGTGCCAAATCATAAAAAGAATGGAGATTATTATGAGAATCCAAGTTTGTCTTATATGGTAGACAAATTTTGAATATAAGGAAAATGGTGGAAAAGAAGGCTTTTCCTACAAACCAACACATCAATATCATTTATCCCAAAGAGGAGAACATGGTTGTAGTGCCCAATTATAAAACGAATTGAGTTTATTACGAGAATCCAAGTTTGTCTTATTTGACAAATAAACACTGATTATAAGGAAAATGGTGGAAGGAATGGCTTTTCTTGCCAAACCTATCGTGTATCCTAATGAGGAAAACATGGTTGTAGTGCCCAACCACAAAAAGAATAGAGATTATTACAAGAATCTAATTTGGTCTCCGTTCACAGATGAACTTTCATTGTAAAGGAAAATGGTGGAAAGAAAAGTTTTTCTTGCTAAACCAAAGCATTAACATCATGTATCCTAATGAGGAGAACATGGTTGTAGTGCCCAATCATAAAAAGAATACAGATTATTACGAGAATCCAAGTTTGTGTCATTTGATGGATGAGGTTTGATTATAAGGAAAATGGTGGAATAAGAAGCTTTTCCAGCCAAACTAAACATTAATATTATGAATCCTAATGTGGA
The DNA here is from genome assembly GCA_038382025.1 of Adansonia gregorii. Taxonomy (NCBI): domain Eukaryota; kingdom Viridiplantae; phylum Streptophyta; class Magnoliopsida; order Malvales; family Malvaceae; genus Adansonia; species Adansonia gregorii. The sequence continues at coordinate 9,842 of JBBYHO010505454.1, read as the reverse complement.
GAACATGATTATTGTGGCCAATCACAAAAAGAATGGAAATTATTATAAGAATCCCAGTTTGTCTCATTTCATTGAGGAACTTTGATTATAAAGAAAATGAAGGAAAGAAATCTTTTCTTGCTAGACCAAACTTTTAATATCGTGTATCCAAATGAGGAAAACATGGTTGTAGTGCCTAATCACAAAAAGAATGGAGATTATTATGAGAATCCAAATTTGTCTTATTTGATCAGGGAACTTTGATTATAGGGAAAATGGTGGAAAGAAAAGCCTTTCCTGCTAAACCAAAGCATCAATATCATGTATCCCAATAAGGAGAACGTGATTACAGTACCCAATTACAAAAAAAAAAGTAGATTATTACAAGAATGCAAGTTTGTCTCATTTCATGGATGAACTTTGATTATAAGGAAAAAGGTGAAAAGAAAAGCTTTTCTTGCCAAACCAAAGCATTAACGTCGTCTGTCCCAATGAGGGGAACATGGTTGTAGTGTGCAATCATAAAATGAATAGAGATTATTACAAGAATCCACGTTTGTGTTATTTGATGGAGGAACTTTGATTATAAAGGAAATTGATGGAAATAAAAGCTTTTTCTTGCCAAACCAAAGCATTAAATTATGTATCCCAATGAGGAGAACATGGCTATAGTGCATAATTACAAAAAGAGTGGAGATTATTACGAAAGTTCAAGTTTATTTCATTTGATGGATGAACATTGATTATAGTTAAAATGGTGGAAAGCAATGCTTTTCCTGTCAAACAAAAACATCAATATCGTGTATCCCAACAAGGGAAAAATGATTGTAGTGCCCAATCACAAAAAGAATGAAGATTATTACAGAATCCTAATTTGTCATATTTCATCGAAGAACTTTGATTATGAGGAAAATGGTGAAAAGAAATCTTTTCTTGCCAAATCAAACCATTAGCTTTGTGTATCCAAATAAAGAGAACATGGTTGTAGTGCCCAATCACAAAATGAATGGAGATGATTACAAGAATCCAAGTTTGTCTCATTTGGCAGACAAACATTGATTATAAGGAAAATGGTGGAAAATGAAATGTTTCTTAACAAACTAAAGCATTACCATCGTGTATCTGTATAAGGAGAAATGGTTGTAGTGCCCAATCACAAAAAGAATGGAGATTATTATGACATTCGAAGTTTATGTCATTTGATACATGAACTTTGATTATAAGGAAAATGGTAGAAAAGAAACCTTTTCCTGCCAAACCAAAACCTCAATATCATGTATCCCACTGAGTAGAGCATGGTTGTAGTGCCTAATCACAAAAAAATTGTGATCATTACAAGAATACAAGTTTGTCTCATTTCACGAATGAACATTGATTATAAAGAAAATGGTGAAAAGAAAAGCTTTTCTTGCCAAACCAAAGCATTAACATTGTGTATCCCAACGAAGAGAACATGGTTGTAATGCCCAATTGCAAAAAGGATTGAGATTATTATGATAATCCAAGTTTGTCTCATTTGATGGACGAACGTTTATTATAAGGAAAATGATGGAAAGGAAAGCTTTTCCTACCAAGCGAAAGCATCAATGTCATGTATCCCAACAAGGGGAACATGATTGTAGTACCCAATCATAAAAAAAATGGAGATTATTATGAGAATCCAAGTTTACCTCATTTCATGGATGAACTTAATTAGCAAAAAAATGATGGAAGGAAAAGCTTTTCTTACCAGACCAAAACATTAACATCGTGTATCCCAATAAGGAGAAAATGGTTGTAGTGCCTAATCACAAAAAGAATGGAGATTATTACTAGAATCCAAGTTTGTCTCATTTGATAGGTGAACTTTGATTATAAGGAAAATGGTGGAAAAGAAAGCTTTTCCTACAAAACTAGAGCATCAATATCATGTATCCCAATGAAGAGAACATGATTGTAGTGCCCAATCACAAAAAGAAAAGAGATTATTATGAGAGCCCAAGTTTATCTCATTTCATGGGTGAACTTTGATTATAAGGAACATGGTGGAAAGAAAAGCTTTTCTTGCCAAACCAAAGCATTGATATCGTGCGTTTGAGCGAGAAGAACATGGTTGTAGTACCCAATGACAAAAAGAATGGAGATTATTACTAGAATCCAAGGGTGTGTCTTTTAATGAGCAAACTTTGATTGTAAGGAAACTGGTGGACAAGAACACTTTTCTTGCTAAACCAAAACCTTAATATTATGAATCCCAAAGAAGAAAACATGATTATAGTGCCTAATCACAAAAAATGGTGATTATTATGAGAATCCAAGTTTGCACCATTTGATGGACGAACTTTGATTATAAGGAAAATGGTGGAAAAGAAAGCTTTTCCTGTGAAACCAAAACATCCTTGTTGTGAATCCCAGCAAGGAGAACATGATAATAGTGCCCAATCATAAAAAGAATGGAGATTATTAGGAGAATCAAAGTTTGTCTCATTTCATGTATGAACTTTGATAATGAAAATGGTGAAAGGAAAAGCTTTTCTTGCCAAGCCAAAGCATTAACATCGTGAGTCCCAATATGGAAAACATGGTTTTAGTGCCCAATCACGAAAAGAATGGTGATTATTAGGAGAATCTAAGTTTGAATCATTTGACGGACAAACTTTGATTATAAGGAAAATAGCAAAAAATAAAGCTTTTCCTACAAATCCAAAACATCAATACTATGAATCCCAACGAGGAGAGCATGGTGTAGTGCCCAATTGTAAAAAGAAGTAAGATTATTATGAGAATCCAAGTTTGTTTTATTTGGCAGACAAACTTTGATTATAAGAAAAATGGTGGAACAAAAAGCTTTTCTTGCCAAACCAAAGCATCAATATCTTGTAACCTAAAGAGGAGAACATTGTTGTAATGCCCAATTACAAAATGAATTGGGATTATTACGAGAATCTACATTTGTCTAATTTGATGAATGAACATTGGTTATAAGGATAATGATGGAAATTAAAGTTTTTTTGGCAAAACCAAAGCATCAATATCATGTATCCCAAATAGGGGAACATGACTATAGTGCCCAATCACAAAAACAATAGTGATTATTACCAGAATCCAAGTTTGTCTCGTTTCACGGATGCACTTTGATTATAAGAAAAATGGAGGAAAGAAAGTCTTTCCTGCCAAACCAAAGCATTAACATTATGTATCCCAATGAGAAGAACATGGTTGTAGTGCCCAATCATAAAAATAATGGAGATTTTTGCAAAAATCCAAGTTCGTCTTATTTGACAAATGAACTTTGATTATAAAGAAAATGGTGGGAAAGAAAGATTTCCTGCCAAACCAAAACATCAATAATGTGTATCGTAAAGAGGAGAACATGGTTGTAGTGCCTAATTACAAAAAGAATTGAGATTGTTGTAAGAATCCAAATTTGCGTGATCTGAGGAACGAACATTGATTATTTGGAAAATAGTGGTAAGAAAAGCTTTTCTTGCCAAATCAAAGCATCAATATTGTGTATCCTAGGAGAACATGATTGTTGTGCCTAATCAAAAAGGAGTGCAGATTATTACGAGAATCCAAGTTTGTCTCATTTTACGAACAAATTTTGATTATAAGGAAAATAGGGGTAAGATAAGCTTTTCTTTCCCAACCAAAGCATTAACATCATGTATCCTAATGAGTAGAACATGGTTATAGTGCCTAATTACAAAAAGAATGAAGATTATTACAAGTGTCCAAATTTGTCTCATTTGACAGATGAACTTTGATTGGAAGGAAAATGGTGGGAAAGAAAGCTTTTCTTGCCAAACCAAAGCTTCATTATCATGAATCCCAAAGAGGAGAGCATTTTTGCAATGCCCAATTGCAAAAAGAATTAAGATTATTATGAGAACCCAAATTTATGTCATTTGACAGACAAACTTTGATAATAAGGAAAATGGGGGAAGAGAAAGCTTTTGTTGCCAAACCAAAACATCAATATCGTGTATTCCAATGAGGAGAACTTTTTTATAGTGCTTAACTACAAAATGAATTGAGATTATTACAAAAGACCAAGTTTGTCTCATTTGATGAATGAACTTTGATCATAAGTGAAACGGTGGAAGGAAAAGCTTTTCCTACCAAACCAAAGAATCAATATCGAGTGTCCCAATGAGGAAAACATGATTGTAACGCCCAATCACAGAAAGAATGGAGATTATTATGAAAATCCAAGTTTGTCTCATTTCACAAATGAATTTTGATTGCAAGGAAAATGGTAGAAAAGTAAGATTTCCTGCGAAACCACAACGTGTATCGTAAAGAGAAAAACATGGTTGCAGTGTCCAATTACAAAAAGAATTGAGATTATTATAAGAATCTAAGTTTGTCTGATTTGAGGAACGAACATTGATTATAGGGAAAATGGTGGTAGGGAAAACTTTTGTTGCCAAACCAAGACATTAGCATCGTGTATCCAAGTGAAAAAAACATGGTTGTAGTGCCTAATCACAAAAAGAATAGAGATTATTATGAAAATTCAAGTTTGTCTTATTTGACAAATGAACATTGATTATAAAGAAAATGGTGAAAGAAAGATTTCCTACCAAACCAAAACATCAATATCATGTATCCAAAAGAGAAGAATATGGTTGTAGCGGCCAATTACAAAAAAAATTAAGATTATTATGAGAATCCATATTTAACTTATTTCATAGACAAACTTTGATTATAAGGAAAATGGTGGGAAGAAAAGCTTTTCTTGCCAAACCAAGCATTAACATCATATGCTCCAATAAGGGGAACATAGTTGTAGTGCCCAATCACAAAAAGAATAGAGATTATTATGAGTATCCAAGTTTATCTTATTTGATGGATGAACTTTGATTAGAAGGAAAATAGTGGATAAAAACCTATTCCTGCCAAATGAAAGCTTCAGTATCATGAAAACCAATGGGGAGAGCATAGTTGTAGTGCTAGTTACAAAAAGAATTAAGACTGTATGGTCACAAGAATCCATTTTATGTGATTAGATGGATAAACTTCGATTACAAGGATAATAGTGGAAAATAAAACATTTCTTGCCAAACCAAAACATCAATATCATGAATCCCAATGAGGAGAGCATGGTTGTTGTGCATAATTACAAAAAGAATTGAGATTATTATGAGAACCTAAGTTTGTCACATTTGATAGACGAACTTTGATTATAAGAAAAAAGGGTGGAAAGGAAAGCTTTTCTTGCCAAACCAAAGTATCAATATCATGTGCCAATGAGGAGAATGTGGTTGTAGTGCCCAATTACAAAAAGAAATAAGATTATTACAAGAATCCTTGCCTTATTTGATAGATAAACATTGATTAAAAGGCAAAAGGTGGAAACAAATTTTTCCTGCCAGAACAAAGCATCGATATCGAGTATCAAAATGAAATGAACAAGATTGTCGTGCCTAATCCTCAAAAGAATAGAGATTATTAAGAGAATCCATGTTTGTCTCATTTCACAGGTGAACTTTGATTATAAGGAAAATGGCAGAAAGAAAAGCTTTACTTGCCAAACCAAAGTATTAACATCGTGTATCCCAATAAGGAGAACATTGTTGTAGTACCAAATCAAAAAAAGAATGGAAATTATTATGAAAATCCAAGTTTGTCTCATTTGGTAAACAAACGTCGATTATAAGGAAATCGGTGGAAAAGAAAGATTTCCTACCAAACCAAAATATTAAAAACAGGCATCGCAAAGAGGAGAACATGGTTGTAGCGTTGAATTATAAAAAAAGAAATTGAGATTATTACAAGAGTCCAAGTTTGTCTTATTTGATGGACGAACAATAATTATAAGGAAATTGGTGGAAAGGAAAGCTTTTCCTACCAAACCAAAGCATTAATATCGTGTATCCTAATTAGGAGAACATGATTGTTATGCCCAATCACAAAAAGAATCAAGATTGTTACGAGAATCCAGGTTTGTCTCATTTCACGAACGAACTTTGATTACAAGGAAAATGGCAAAAGGAAAATCTTTTCTTTCCAAACCAATGCTTTAACATCATGCATCCCAATGAGGAGAACATGGTTGTAGTGGCTAATCGCAGAAAATTCAGGTTTGTCTCATTTGACAAATGAACTTTGGTTACAAGGAAAATAGTGGAAAAGAAAGATTTCCTGCCAAACCAAAGCATCAATACTGTGTACCCCAATGAAGAGAGAATGGTTGGAGTGGCCAATCACAATAAAACGGAGATTATTACGAGAATCAAAATTTATCTTATTTCACAAGTAAACAATGATAATAAGGAAAATGGTGGTCAGAAATGCTTTTTTTGCCAAACCAAAGCACCAACATCTTGTGTCCCAATAAGGAGAACATGGTTGTAGTGCCCAATCACCAAAAGAATAGAGATTATTACGAGATTCTAAATTTGTCTCACTTGATGGGTGAACCTTGATTAGAAGGAAAATAGTGGAATGGTAGACAGGAAAGCTTTTCTTGCCAAATCAAAGCATCAATATGATGCATGCCAATGAGGAGAATATGGTTGTAGTGCCCAAAGACAAAAATTATTAGGATTATTGCAAGAATTCAAATTTGTCTTATTTGATGAACAAACATTAATTATAAGCAAAATGATGGAAAGGAAAGCTTTTCCTGCCAAACCAAAGCATCAATAGCGCTTATCCCATGAGAAGAACATTATTGTAGTGCCTAATCACAAAAAGAATAGAGATTATTACAAGAATCTATGTTTATCTCGTTTTACTAACAGACATTGATTATAAGGAAAATGGTGCAAAGAAAAGCTTTTCTTGCCGAACCAAAGCATTAACATCGTGTATCCTAATAAGGAGCACATGGTCATAGTGCCCAATCATAAAAAGAACAGGGATTATTATGAGAATCTATGTTTGTGTCATTTGATAGATGAACTTTGATTATAAGGAACATTGTGGGAAAAAAGCTTTTGCTGCCAACCCAAAACATCAATTTTGTTATCCCAATGTGGAGAACATGATTGTAGTGCCCAATTACAAAAAGAATTGAGATTATTACAAGAATCCAAGTTAGGTGATTTAACAGATAAACTTTGATTACAATGAAAATGGGGAAAAAAACCATTTCTTGCTGAACCAAAATGTTAATATTGTGTATCCTAATAAGGAGAGCATGGTTCTTATGCCCAATTACAAAAAGCATTGAGATTATTATGAGAATTCAAGTTTATCTATTTTGATAGATGAACTTTGATTATAGGGAAGATGGTGGAAAGAAAAGCTTCTCTTGCCAAACCAAAGCATCAATATCATGTATGCCAATGAGGAAAACAAGGTTTTAGTGCCTAATTATAAAAAGAGTTGAGATTATTACGAGATTCTAAGTTTGTCTCATTTGATAGACGAATATTGATTACAAAGAAAATGGTGGAAAGGAAAGCTTTCCCGCTAAACCAAAGCATCAATATCGTGTATCCTAACGAGGAGAACATGGTTGTGTTGCCAATCCAAAAAGGATGGAGATTGTTACGACAATCAAAGTTTCTTTCATTTCATCGGCAAACTTTGATTATAAGGAAAATGGCAGAAAGAAAAGCTTTTCCTGCCAAGTCAAAGCATTAACATCGTGTATCCAAATAAGGAGAACATGGTTGTAGTGCCCAATCACAAGAAGAATGGATATTATTATGAAAATGCAAGTTTGTCTCTTTTGACAAACGAACTTTAATTATGAGAAAAATGGTGAAAAAAAGATTTTCTCCCAAACAAAAACATCAATATGGTGTATCCTAAAGGGGAGAACAGGGTGGTGGTGCCCAATTACCAAAAGAATTAAGATTATCATGAGAATCCACGTTTGTCTTATTTGAGGAATGAACACTAATTACAAAGAAAATGGTGGTAAGAAAAGCTTTTTCAGCCAAAACAAAGCATTAATATCATGTATCCCAATGAGTAAAGATAATTATAGTGCTTATTCACAAAAAGAGTGGAGATTGTAGTGAGAATCCTAGTTTGTCTTATTTCACGGATGAACTTTACTTATAAGGAAAATGGCAGAAAAAAGTTTTTCTTGCCAAACCAAAGCATCAATATCGTGTATCCTTATGAGAGAACCTTGTTGTAGTGCCCATCACAAAAAGAATAGAGATTATTACAAAAATTTGAATTTGTTTCATTTGATAAATAAACCTTGATTATAAGAAAAATGGTGGAAAAAAAAGATTTCCTTCTAAAACAAAACTTCCATATTATGTATCCCAAAGAGGAGAACATGGTTGTAGTGCCCAATTGCAAAAAGAATCGAGTTTATTACATGGATCCAAGTTTGTCTCATTTCACAGATAAACTTTGATTATAAGGAAAATGGAGAGAAGAAAACCTTTCTTGCCAAACTAAAGTGTTAACATCATGTATCCCAATGAAAAGAACATGGTTGTAATGCCCAATCATAAAAGAATGGAGATTATTACCAAAATCTAAGTTTGTCTCATTTTACGGATGAACTTTGTTTTTAAGAAAAATGGCAGAAAGCAAAAACTTTTCTTACCAAACCAAAGCATTAACATCGTGTATCCCAATATGGAGGACATGCTGCAGTGCCCAATCACAAAAAAATTATATTATTACGAAAGTCCAAGTTTGTCTCATTTCATAAATGAACTTTGGTATAAGGAAAATGGTGGAAAAGAAAGATTTCCTGCCAAACCAAAACATCAATCTTGTGTAGCCCAAAGAGGAGAACATGGTTGTAGTGCCCAATTACAAAAAGAATTGATATTTTTACAAGAATCCAAATTTGTCTTATTTAAAAAACAAACATTAATTATAAAGAAAATGGTAGTAAGGAAAGCTTTTCCTATAAAACCAAAGCAGTAATGTTGTGTATCCCACTGAGGAGAACATTATTGTGTTGCCTAATAACAAAAATAATGGAAATTATTACAAGAATCCACATTTGTCCTATTTCATAGATGAACATTGATTATAAGGAAAATGGTGGAAAAACAAAATTTTTCTTGCCAAACCAAAGCATTAACATCCTTTATCCTATTGAGGAGAACATGGTTGTAGTGCCCAATTACAAAAAGATCAGAGATTATTACGAGAATCCAAGTTTGTGTTATTTGACAGACAAACTTTGATTATAAGGAAAATAGTGGAAAAAAAGCTTTTGCTGGAAGCCAAAACATCAATATCGTGTATGCCAATAAGGAGAACATGGTTATAATGCCCAATTACAAAAATAATTAAGATTGTTACGAGAAACTAAGTTTGTCTCATTTGAGGGATGAAATTGATTCTAAGGAAAATGGTGGAAAGGAAAGCTTTTCCTGCCAAACCAAAGCATAAATATCATGTATCTCAACGAAAAGAATATGATTGTATTGCCGAATCACAAAAAGAATAGAGATTATTATGAGAATCCAAGTTTGCCTAATATCAGGGATGAACTTTGATTATAAGAAAATTGGTAGAGAGGAAAGCTTTCATTACCAAACAAAAGCATTAATATTGTTATCCTAATGACGAGAACATGGTTGCAGTGCCCAATCATAAAAAAATGATGATTATTACAAAAATTAAAATTTGTCTCATTTGACAAATGAACTTTGATTATAAGGAAAATGGTAGAAAAAAAAGATTTCCTCCCAAGCCAAAACATTAATATCATGTATCCCAAAGAGAAGAACGTGGTTGTAGTGCCTAATTACAAAAAGAATTAGGATTATTACGAGGATCCAAGTTTGCTTCATTTAAGGAAAGAATATTGATTATAAGGAAAATGGTGGTAAGGAAAGCTTTTCCTACCAAACCAAAGCATCAATATCGTGTATCCCAATGAGGAGAATATGATTGAGTGCCCAATCACAATGAGAATGGAGATTATTATGAGAATCCAAGTTTAT
>JBBYHO010505435.1:0-21587 GCA_038382025.1 Adansonia gregorii | reverse complement strand
TCATTGGGATAAATGATTTTGATGCTTTGGTTTCATAAGAAAGACTTGCTTTCCTACCATTTTTAGAATTGAAGTTCGTCTGTCAGTTGGGATAAATATGGATTCACATAATACTCTTCTTTCTTTTCTTGATTGAGCACTATAAACACATTCTTCTTGTTTGATAAACGATTTTGATGCTTGGTTTTCTTAAGAAAAACTTCCCTTCCCACCTTTTTAGAATCAAAGTTCCCCTTTCAATTAGGATAAATATGGATTCACATAATAATCTCTTTTTTTTTTCATTATTGAGCACCATAAACACATTCTCCTCATTGGGATAAATAATATTATTGCTTTGGTTTCATAAGAAGAACTTTTCTTTCTACTATTTTCAGAATTGAAGTTCATCTTTCCATTGTGATAAACATGGATTCACATAATAATCTCTTTTTATTTTATGATTGGGCACCATAATCACAATCTCCTCGTTCGGATAAATGATTTTGATGCTTTGATTTCATAAGAAAAACTTCTCCTTATACCATTTTTAGAATTGAAGTTTGTCTTTCAATTGGGATAAACGTGGATTCACATAATAATCTCTTTTTTTTTCAAGATTGGGCACCATAAACGCATTCTTCTTGTTGTGATAAATGATTTTGATGCTTTGGTTTCACAAGAAAAACTTCTCTTTCTACCATTTGTAGAATTGAAGTTCGTTTTTCAATTAGGATAAATGGGGTTTCACATAATAATCTCTTTTCTTTCCATGATTGGGAACTATGAACATATCCTCCTTATTATGTAAAACGATTTTAATGCTTTGGTTTTGTAAGAAAAACTTCTCTTTCTACCATTTTTAGAATCAAAGTTCATTTTTCATTTGGGAAAAACATGGGTTGACATAATAATCTCCTTTCCTTTCATCATTGTGCACCACAAACACATTCTTCTTGTTGGGATGAGTGATATTGGTGCCTTGGTCTCATAAGAAAAACTTCCCTTTCTACCTTTTTTAGAATTGAAGTTCATTTTTTAACTGAGATGAACATGGATTCACATAATAATCTCCTTTCTTTTCATGATTGGACATCATAAACACATTCTTCTCATTCAGATAAATGATATTGATGCCTTGGATTCAAAAGAAAAACTTTTATTTTTACTATTTTTGGAATTGAAGCTCGTCTATCAATTGGGAAAAGCATGGATTCACATAATTGTCTCTTTTCTTTTCAAGATTGGGCACCATAAACACATCCTCCTCATTGGGATAAATTAGATTGATGCTTTGGTTTCTAAACAGATACTTCCATTTCTACCATTTATAGAATTGAAGTTCGTCTTTTAATTGGGATAAGCGAGGATTCACATAATAATTTCCATTGTTTTCAAGATTAGGCACCATAATCACATTCTCCTCATTCAGATGAATATTTTGATGCTTTGGTTTCATGAGAAAAAGTTGTTTTTCTACCATTTTTAGAATTGAAGTTCGTCTTTTAATTGGGATATACATGGATTCACATAATAATGTCCTTTATTTTCATGATTAGGCACTATAAACACATTCTTCTTGTTGGGATAAATGATTTTCATACTTTGGTTTCTTAAGAAAAACTTCCCTTCCTACCATTTTTAGAATCGAAGTTCACCTTTTAATTGGGATAAAAATGGATTCACATAATAATTTCTTTTCTTTTCATTATTTGGCACCATAAACGCAATCTCCTCATTGGGATAAATGATATTATTGCTTTGATTTCATAAGAACAACTTCATCTTTCCATTGGAATAAACATGGATTCATATAATAATCTCCTTACTTTTCATGATTGGGCACCATAATCACATTCTCCTTGTTGGGATAAATGATTTTGGTGCTTTGATTTCATAAGAAAAACTTCTCTTTACACCATTTTTAGAATTAAAGTTCGTGTTTCCATTGGGATAAATATAAATTCACATAGTAATCTCCTTTTTTTTCAAGATTGATCACCATAAACGGATTCTCTTTGTTGTGATAAATGACTTTGATGCTTTGATTCCAAAACAAATACTAGTTTTTCTACCATTTTTAGAATTGAAGTTTCCTTTCAATTAAGATAAACATGGATTCACATAATAATCTCCTTTATTTTCATGATTGGGCACTATAAATACATTCTCCTTATTGTGATAAATGATTTTGATGCTTTGGTTTCACGAGAAAAACTTCACTTTCTACCATTTTTAGAAACAAAGTTTGTCTTTCAATTGGGATAAACATGGATCCATATAATAATCTCCTTTCTTTTCATGATGCATCATAATCATATTCTTCTCATTGGGACAAATGATTTTGATGCTTTGGTTACATAAGAAATAATAGTTTTTCTACCATTTTTACAATTGAAGTTTGCTTTTCAATTAGGATAAACATGGATTCATATAACAATCTCCTTTCTTTTCATTATTGCGCACTATAAATGCATTCTCCTTGTTGTGATAAATAATTTTGATGCTTTGGTTTCACAAGAAAAACTTTTTTTTCTATCATTTTCAGAATTAAAGTTCGTCTTTCACTTGGGATAAACATGGATTCACATAATAATCTCATTTCTTTTCATGATTGGGCACTATAAACACATTCTTTTTATTGTGATAAATGATTTTGATACTTTGGTTTCACAAGAAAAACTCCACTTTCTACCATTTTTAGAATCAAAGTTCGTCCTTCGATTGGGATAAACATGGATTCATATAATAAATCTCCTTTCTTTTCATGATTGTGCACCACAATCGCATTCTCCTGATTGGGACAAATGATTTTGATGCTTTGGTTTCATAAGAAATACTAGTTTTTCTAACATTTTTAGAATTGAAGTTTACCTTTCAATTAAGATAAACATGGATTCACATAATAATCTCCTTCCTTTTCATCATGCGCACTATAAATATATTCTCCTTATCGTGATAAATGATTTTGATGCTTTCATTTCATAAGAAAAACTTTTCTTTCTACCATTTTTAGAATCGAGGTTCGTCTTTCAATTGGGAAAAACATAGATTGACATAATAATCTCCTTTCCTTTCATCATTGGGCACCATAAACACAACCTTCCTGTTAGGATGAGCAATATTGATGCCTTCGTTTCATAGGAAAAACTTCCCTTTCTACCTTTTTTAGAATTGAAGTTCCTTTTTTTAATTAGGATAAACATGGATTCATATAATCATCTTTTTTCTTTTCATGATTAGGCATCATAAACACATTCTTCTCGTTTGGATAAATGATATTGATGCGTTGGTTTCAAAAGAAAAACTTCTATTTTTACTATTTTTGGAGTTAAAGTTTGTCTGTCAATTGGGAAAAGCATGGATTCATATAATTGTCTCCTTTCTTTTTAAGATTGGGCACCATAAACACATTCTCCTCATTGTGATAAATAAGGTTGATGCTTTGGTTTCTACAGAGATACTTCCATTTCTACCATTTTTAGAATTGAAGTTCGTCTTTCATTTGGGATAAGCAAGGATTCACATAATAATTTCCATTATTTTCAAGATTGGGCACCATAATCCCATTCTCCTCATTCAAATAAATATTTTGATGCTTTGGTTTCATGAGAAAAACTTATTTTTCTACCATGTTTAAATTGAAGTTCATCTTTTAATTGGGATAAATATGGATTCACATAATAATCTCTTTTCTTTTCATGATTGGGCACTATAAACACATTCTTCTTGTTGTGATAAATGATTTTGATGCTTTGGTTTCTTAGGAAAAACCTTCCTTCCTACCTTTTTTAGAATCGAAGTTTGGCTTTCAATTGGGATAAACATGGATTTACATAGTAATCTCCTCTTTTTTTTCATTATTGGGCACCATAAACGCATTCTCCTCATTGGGATAAATGATATTATTGCTTTAGTTTCATAAGAACAACTTATCTTTCTACTATTTTTAGAATTGAAGTTCATCTTTCCATTGGGATAAACATGGAGGCATATAATACTCTCCTTACTTTTCAAGATTGGGCACCATAATCACATTCTCCTCGTTAGGATAAATGATTTTGATGCTTTAATTGCATAAGAAAACTTCTCTTTATACCATTTTTAGAATTGAAGTTCATCTTTCAATTGGGATAAACACGGATTCACATAATAATCTCCTTTCTTTTCAAGATTGGTCACCGTAAATGGATTCTCCCTATTGTGATAAATGATTTTGATGCTTTGCTTTCATAAGAAAAACTTATCTTTCGACCATTTTTAGAATTTAAGCTCGCCTTTCAATTGGGATAAGCATGATTCACGTAATGATCTCCTTCCTTTTCATCATTAGGCACCATAAACATATTCTTCTTGTTGAGATAAATAATATTGATGCCTTGGTTTCATAAGAAAAACTTCCCTTTCTACTTTTTTTACAATTAAAGTTCACTTTTTAAGTGGGATAAATATGGATTCACATAATAATCTTTTTCCTCATCATGATTGGGCATAATAAATACATTTTTCTTGTTGTGGTAAATGATTTTGATGCTTTGGTTTCATCAAAAAAACTTGTTTTTCTACTATTTTTAGAATTGAAGCTTGTCATTCACTTGGGATAAACATGGATTCACATAATAATCTCATTTCTTTTCATGATTGGGTACTATAAACACATTCTTCTCATTGGAACAAATGATTTTGATGCTTTGGTTTCATAAGAAATACTAGTTTTTCTACTATTTTTAGAATCAAAGTTTACCTTTCAATTAGGATAAACATGGATTCACATAATAATCTCCTTTCTTTTCATGATTGGGCACTAGAAACACATTCTCCTTATTGTGATAAATAATTTTGATGCTTTGGTTTCACAAGAAAAACATCATTTTCTACCATGTTTAGAAACAAAGTTTGTCTTTCAATTGGGATTAACACGGATTCATACAATTATCTCCTTTCTTTTCATGATGCATCATAATCACATTCTCCTCATTGGGACAAATGATTTTTATGCTTTGGTTACATAAGAAATAATAGTTTTTCTACAATTTTGAATTGAAGTTCGCCTTTCAATTAGGAAAAACATGGATTCACATGATAATCTCCTTTCTTTCCATGATTGTGCACTATAAATGCCTTTTCCTTGTTGTGATAAATGATTTTGATGCTTTGGTTTCATAAGAAAAACTTGTTTTTCTACCATTTTTAGAATTGAAGTTCGTCCTTCAATTGGGATAAACATGGATTCACATAATAATCTCCTTTCTTTTCATGATTGGGCACTATAAACATATTCTTCTTATTGTGATAAATAATTTTGATGCTTTGGTTTCACAAGAAAAACTTCACTTTTTACCATTTTTAGAATTGAAGTTTGCCTTTCAATTAGAATAAACATGGATTCATATAATAATCTCCTTTCTTTTCATGATTATGCACCATAATAGCATTCTCCTCATTGGGACAAATGATTTTGATGCCTTGGTTTCATAAGAAATACTAGTTTTTCTACCATTTTTAGAATTGAAGTTTGCCTTTCAATTAGGATATACATGGATTCGCATAATAATCTCCTTTCTTTTCATGATTGCGCACTATAAGCACATTCTCCTTATTGTGATAAATGATTTTGATGCTTTGGTTTCATGAGAAAAACTTCTCTTTCTACCATTTTTAGAATCGAAGTTCATCTTTCAATTGGGATAAACATGGATTGACATAATAATCTCCTTTCTTTTCATCATTGGTCACCATAAACACATTCTTCCTGTTGGGATAAATGATATTGATGCCTTGGTTTCATAAAAAAAACCTCCTTTTCTACCTTTTTTATAATTGAAGTTCGTTTATTAATTGGGATAAACATGGATTCACATAATAATCTCCTTTCTTTTCATGGTTGGGAATTATAAACACATTTTCCTTATTGTGATAAACGATTTTAATGCGTTGGTTTCATAAGAAAAATTTCTCTTTCCACCATTTTTAGAGTTGAAGTTCATTTTTCAATTGGGATAAACATAGATTGACTTAATAATCTCTTTTCCTTTTATCAGTAGGTACCGTAAACACATTTTTCCTATTGGGATAAATGATATTGATGCCTTGGTTTCATAAGAAAAACTTTCCTTCGTACCCTCTTTAGAATTAAAGTTCATTTTTTAATTGGGATAAACATGGATTCACATAATAATCTCCTTTTCTTTTCTTGATTGGGCACCATAAACACGTTCTCCTCATTATGGTAAATGATATTGATGCCTTGGTTTCATAAGAAAAGCTTCTATTTCTACTATTTTTAGAATTAAAGTTTATCTTTCAATTGGTATAAATATGGATTCGCATAATAATCTCATTTCTTTTCAAGATTGGGCACCATAAATATATTCTCTTCGTTAGGATAAATAAGATTGATGCTTTGGTTTCTAAAGACATACTTTTATTTCTACCATTTTTAGAATTGAAGTTCGTCTTGCAATTAGGATACACATGGATTTACATAATAATTTTCATTCTTTTCAAGATTGGGCACCATAATCACATTCTCCTCACTCGGATAAATGACTTTGATGCGTTGGTTTCATAAGAAACACTTGTTTTTCTACCATTTTTAGAATTGAAGTTCACCTTTCAATTAGGATAAATATGGATTCACATAATAATCTCCTTTCTTTTCATCATTGGTCACCGTAAACACATTTTTCTTGTTAGGATAAATGATATTGATGCCTTGGTTTCATTAGAAAAACCTCCCTTTCTACCTTTTTTATAATTGAAGTTCGTTTTCAATTGGGATAAACATGGATTCACATAATAATCTCCTTTCTCCTCATGGTTGGGAACGATAAACACATTCTCCTTACTGTGATAAACAATTTTGATGCTTTGATTTCATAAGAAAAATTTCTCTTTCTACCATTTTTAGAATCAAAGTTTGTTTTTCAGTTAGGATAAATAGGGATTGACTTAATAACCTCCTTTCTTTTTATCATTAGGTACCGTAAACACACTTTTCTCGTTGGGATAAATGATATTGATGCCTTGATTTCATAAGAAAAACTTCCCTTTCTACCTTCTTTAGAATTGAAGTTCGTTTTTTAATTAGAATAAACATGGATTCATATAGTAATCTCCTTTTCTTTTCATGATTGGGCACCGTAAGCACATTCTCCTCGTTAGGATAAATGATATTGATGCCTTGGTTTCATAAGAAAAGCTTCTATTTCTATTATTTTTAGAATTAAAGTTCATCTTTCAATTAGTATCAATATGGATTCATATAATAATCTCCTTTCTTTTCAAGATTGGGCACCATAAATACATTATCTTCGTTGGGATAAACGAAATTGATGCTTTGGTTTCTAAAGAGATCTTTCTATTTCTACCATTTTTAGAATTGAAGTTCGTCTTTCAATTGGGATAAATGTGGATTTACCTAATAATTTTTATTCTTTTCAAGGTTGGGAACCATAATCACATTCTCCTCGTTCGGATAAATGATTTTAATGCATTGGTTTCATAAGAAACACTCATTTTTCTGCCATTTTTAGAATTGAAGTTTACATTTCAACTAGGATAAACATGGATTCAAATAATAATCTCCTTTCTTTTCATTATTGGGCACTATAAACACATTCTCCTTATTGTGATAAACGATTTTGATGGTTTGGTTTCATCAGAAAAACTTGTTTTTCTACCATTTTTAGAATTGAAGATCGTCTTTTAATTGGGATAAACATGGATTCACATAATAATCTCCTTTTTTTTTTCATGATGGGCATTATAAACACATTCTCATTGTTGTGATAAATGATTTTGATCCTTTGATTTCACAAGAAAAACTTTTTTTCTGCCATTTATAGAATTGAAGTTCGTTTCGAATTGGGATAAACAAGGATTCAGATAATAATCTCTTTTCTTTCCATGATTGGAAACTATAAACACATTCTCCTTGTTGTGTAAAATGATTTGATGCTTTGGTTTTGTAAGAAAAACTTCTCTTTCTACCATTTTTGGAATCGAAGTTCGTCTTTCAATTAGGAAAAACATGGATTGACGTAATAATCTCCTTTCCTTTTATCATTTGGCACCACAAACATATTCTTCTTGTTGGGATGAGTGATATTGATGCCTTGGTTTCATAAGAAAAACTTCCTTTTCTACCTTTTTTAGAATTAAAGTTCGTTTTTTAATTGGGATGAACATGGATTCACATAATAATCTCTTTTTCTCTCATGATTGGGCACCAAAACACATTCTCCTCATTCGGATAAATGATATTGATGCCTTGGTTTCAAAAGAACAACTTCTATTTTTACTATTTTTGGAATTTAAGTTCATCTGTCAATTGGGAAAAGCATGGATTCATATAATTATCTCCTTTCTTTTCAAGATTGGGCACCATAAACACATTCTCCTCATTGGGATAAATGAGATTGATGGTTTGGTTTCTAAAGAGATACTTCTATTTCTACCATTTTTAGAATTGAAGTTCGTCTTTCAATTGGGATAAGCAAGGATTCACATAATAATTTCCATTGTTCTCAAGATTGCGCACCATAATCGCATTCTCCTCATTCAGATAAATATTTTGATGCTTTGGTTTCATAAGAAAAACTTATTTTTCTACCATTTTTAGAATTAAAGTTCGTATTTCAATTGTGATAAACATGGATTCAAATAATAATCTCCTTTCTTTTCAAGATTAGGTATCACAAACACATTCTCCCCATTGGGATAAATGATTTTGATGCTTTGGTTTCATCAGAAAAACTTGATTTTCTACCATTTTTAGAATTGAAGTTTGTATTTCGTTTAGGATAAACATGGATTCACATAATAATCCCCTTTCTTTTTATGATTGGGCACTATAAAGACATTTTTCTTGCTATGATAAATGATTTTGATGCTTTGGTTTCTTAAGACCTACCTTTTTTAAAATCGAAGTTCACCTTTCAATTGGGATAAACATGGATTCACATAATAATCTCTTTTCTTTTCATTATTGGGCACCATAAACACATTCTCCTTATTGGGATAAATGATATTATTACTTTGGTTTGATAAGAAGGATTTCTTTTTCTGCTATTTTCAGAATTAAAGTTCATCTTTCCATTGGGATAAACATAGATTCACATAATAATCTCCTTTTCTTTCATGATTGAGCACCATAATCACATTCTCCTCATTGGGGTAAATGATTTTGATGCTTTGATTTCATAAGAAAAACTTCTCTTTATACCATTTTTAAAATTGAAGTTCATCTTTCAATTTGGATAAACATGGATTCACATAATAATCTCCTTTCTTTTTAAGATTGGGCACCATAAACGCATTCTCCTTATTGTGATAAATAATTTTGATGCTTTGGTTTAATAAGAAAAACTTCTCTTTCGACAATTTTTAGAATTTAAGTGCACCTTTTAATTAGGATAAACAAGATTCACGTAATGATCTCCCTCCTTTTCGTCATTGGGCACCATGAACACATTCTTCTCGTTGGGATAAATGATATTGATGCCTTGGTTTCATAAGAAAAACTTCGCTTTCTACCATTTTAAGAATTGAAGTTTATTTTTCAATTGAGATAAACATGGATTCACATAATAATCTTCTTTCTCTTCATGATTGGGCACAATAAACACATTCTCCTTGTTGTGATAAATGATTTTGATGCTTTGGTTTCATCAAAAAAACTTCTTTTTCTACCATTTTTAGAATTAAAGTTCGTCTTTCGATTGGGATAAACATAGATTCAAATAATAATCTACTTTCTTTTCATGATTGGGCACTATAAACACATTCTCCTTATTGTGATAAACGATTTTGCTACCTTAGTTTCACAAGAAAAACTTCAGTTTCTACCCTTTTTAGAATCAAAGCTCGTCTTTCAATTGGGGTAAACATGGATTCATATAATAATCTCCTTTCTTTTTATGATTGTGCACCATAATCACATTCTCCTCATCGGGACAAATGATTTTGATGCTTTGGTTTCATAAGAAATATTAGTTTTTCTACCATTTTTAGAGTTAAAGTTCGCCTTTCAATTAGGATAAATATGGATCACATAATAATCTCCTTTCTTTTCATGATTGCGCAGTATGAACACATTCTCCTTATTGTGATAAACGATTTTGTTGCTTTGGTTTCATAAGGAAAACTTCTTTTTCTACCATTTTAAGAATCGAAGTTCATCTTTCAATTGGGATAAACATGGATTGACATAACAATCTTCTTTCTTTTCATCATTGGTCACCATAAACACATTCTTCTTATTGGGATAATGATATTGATGCCTTGGTTTCATAAGAAAAACTTCCCTTTCTACCTTTTTTATAATTGAAGTTCATTTTTCAACTAGGATAAACATGTATTCATATTATAATCTCTTTTCTTTTTAGGGTTGGGAACTATAAACACATTCTCTTTATTGTGATAAACGATTTTGATGCTTTGGTTTCATAAAACAAACTTCTCTTTCTACCATTTTAGAATTGAAGTTCATCTTTCAATGGGGATAAACATGGATTGACTTAATAATCTCTGTTCTTTTCATCATTGGGTACTGTAAACACATTTTTCCCGTAAGGATAAATGATATTGATGCCTTGGTTTCATAAGAAAAACTTCCCTTTCTAACTTCTTTAGAATTGAAGTTCATTTTTTAATTGGGATAAACATGGATTCACATAATAATCTCCTTTTTTTTTCATGATTGGGCACCATAAACACATTCTCCTCGTTGGGATAAATAATATTGATGCCTTAGTTTCATAAGAAAAACTTCGCTTTCTACCATTTGTAGAATTGAAGTTCGTTTTCCAATTGGGATTAACAGGGATTCACATAATAATCTCCTTTCTTTCCATGATTGAGAACCATAAACACATTCTCTTTATTGTGATAAACGATTTTGATGCTTTGGTTTTGTAAGAAAAACTTCTCTTTCTACCATTTTTATAATCAAAGTTCGTCTTTCAGTTGGGAAAAAATGGATTGACATAATAATCTCCTTTCCTTTCATCATTGGGCACCACAAGCACATTCTTTCAGTTGGGATGAGTGATTTGATGCCGTGGTTTCATAACAAAAACTTCTTTTTCTACCTTCTTTAGAATTTAAGTTCATTTTTTAATTGGGATGAACATGGATTCACATAATAATCTCTTTTCTTTTCATGATTGGGCATCATAAACACATTCTTCTCGTTCGGATAGATGATATTGATGCCTTAGTTTCAAAAGAAAAATTCTATTTTTACTATTTTTGGAATTAAAGTTCATCTATCAGTTAGGATAAGCATGGATTCACGTAATAATCTCTTTTCTTTTTAGGATTGCGCACCATAAACACATTCTCCTCGTTGGAATAAATGAGATTGATGCTTTGGTTCTAAAGAGATACTTTCATTTCTACCATTTTTAGAATTGAAGTTCGTCTTTCAATTTGGATAAGCGAGGATTCACATAATAATTTCCATTGTTTTCAAGATTGGGCAACATAATCATATTCTCCTCATTCAGATAAATATTTTGGTGCTTTGGTTTCATAAGAACAACTTCTCTTTCCACTATTTTTAGAATTAAAGTCCCTCTTTCCATTGGGATAAATATGGATTCACATAATAATCTCTTTTCTTTTCATGATTAGACACCATAATCACATTTTTCTCGATGGGATAAAAGATTTTGATTCTTTGATTTCATAAGAAAATTTATCTGTTTACCATTTTTAGAATTGAAGTTTGTTTTTCAATTGGGATAAACATGGATTCAAATAATAATCTTTATTCTTTTCATGATTGGGCACTATGAACACATTCTTCTTGTTGTGATAAATGATTTTGATGCTTTGGTTTTTTAAGAAAAACTTCCCTTCCTGCCTGTTTCAAAATCGAAGTTCGCCTTTCAATTGGGGTAAACATGGATTCACATAATAATCTCCTTTCTTTTCATTATTGGGCACCATAACCACATTCTCCTCATTGGGATAAATGATATTATTGCTTTGGTTTCACAAGGACAACTTCTCTTTCTACAATTTTTAGAATTAAAGTTCATCTTTCCATTGGGATAAACATGGATTCATATAATAATCTCTTTTTTTTCATGATTGGTCACCATAATCACATTCTCCTCGTTGGGATAAATGATTTTGATGCTCTGATTTCATAAGAAAAATTCTCTTTATACCATTTTTAGAATGAAGTTCGTCTTTCAAATGGGATAAATATGAATTCACATAATAATCTCTTTTCTTTTCAAGATTGGGCACCATAAATGCATTTTCCTTGTTGTGATGAGTGATTTTGATGCTTTGGTTTCATAAGAAAAACTTTTCTTTCGACCAATTTTAGAATTTAAGTTCGCCTTTCAATTGGGATAAACATGGATTCACATAATAATCTCCCTATTTTTCGTCATTAGGCACTATAAACACATTCTTCTCGTTGGGATAAATGATATTGATGCCTTGCTTTCATAAGAGAAACTTTCTTTTCTACCTTTTTTAGAGTTGAAGCTCATTTTTCAATTGGGATAAACATGGATTCACATAATAATCTTCTTTCTTTTCATGATTGGGCACAATAAACGCATTCTCCTTATTGTGATAAATGATTTTGATGCATTGGTTTCATTAGAAAAACTTGTTTTTCTACCACTTTTAGAATTGAGGTTTGTCTTTTAATTGGGATAAACATGGATTCACATAATAATCTCCTTTTTTTTTTATGATTGCGCACTATAAACATATTCTCCTTATTGTGATAAATGATTTTGATGCTTTGGTTTCACAAGAAAAACTTCACTTTTTACCATTTTTAGAATTGAAGTTCATCTTTCAATTGGGATAAACATGGATTCATATAATAATCTCCTTTCTTTTCACGATTGTGCACCATAATCACAATCTTTTGATTGGGACAAATGATTTTGATGCTTTGGTTTCATAAGAAATACTAGTTTTTCTACAATTTTTACAATTGAAGTTTGCCTTTCAATTAGGATAAACATGGATTCACATAATAACTTCCTGTCTTTTCATGATTGCGCACTATAAACACATTCTCCTTATTGTGATAATTGATTTTGATGCTTTGGTTTCATGAGAAAAACTTCTCTTTCTACCATTTTAAGAATCGAAGTTCATTTTTCAGTTAGGATAAATATGGATTGACTTAATAATCTCCTTTCTTTTCAGCATTGGGTACCATAAACACATTTTTCCCATTGAGATAAATGATATTGATGCCTTGGTTTCAGAAGAAAAACTTCTCTTTCTACCTTGTTTAGAATTAAAGTTCATTTTTTAATTAGGATAAACATGGATTCACATAATAATCTCCATTTTTTTTCATGATTGGGCACCATAAACACATTTTTGTCGTTGGGATAAATGATATTGATGCCTTGGTTTCATAAGAAAAACTTTTATTTCTATTATTTTTAGAGTTGAAGTTCATCTTTCAATATGTATAAATATGGATTCACATAATAATCTCCTTTCTTTTCAAGATTGGGCACCATAAATGCATTCTCTTCGTTTGGATAAATGAGATTGATGCTTTGGTTTCTAAAGAGATACTTCTATTTCTACCATTTTTAAAATTGAAGTTCATCTTTCAATTGGGATAAATGTTAATTTACATAATAATTTCCATACGTTTCAAGATTGGGCACGATAATCACATTCTCCTCATTTGGATAAATGATTTTGATGCGTTGGTTTCATAAGAAAAACTTGTTTTTCTGCCATTTTTAGAATTAAAGTTCATCTTTCAATTGGGATAAATATGGATTCACATAATAATCTCCTTTTTTTTCAGGATTGGGCACTATAAACACATTCTCTTTATTATGATAAACGATTTTGATGCTTTGGTTTCATAAGAAAAACTTTTCTTTCTACCATTTTTAGAATCAAAGTTCATTTTCAATTGGGATAAACATGGATTAACGTAATAATCTCATTTCTTTTCATCTTTGGGCACCATAAACACATTCTTCCCATTGGGATAAATGATATTGATGCCTTGGTTTCATAAGAAAAACTTCCCTTTCCACCATTTGTAGAATTGACATTCATTTTCCAATTGGGATAAACATGTATTCACATAATAATCTCTTTTCTTTCCATGATTGGGAACTATAAACACATTATCCTAATTGTGATAAACAATTTTGATGCTTTGGTTTTGTAAGAAAAACTTCTCTTTCTACCATTTTTAGAATCGAAGTTCGTCTTTCAATTGGGAAAAACATGGATTGACATAATAATCTCCTTTCTTTTCATCATTGGGCACCACAAACACATTCCTCCCATTGGGATGAGATATATTGATTCTTTGGTTTTATACGAAAAACTTTCCTTTCGACCTTTTTAGAATCGAAGTTCATTTTTTAATTGGGATAAACATGGATTCACATATTAATCTCCTTTCTTTCATGATTGGGCACTATAAACACATTCTTCTCATTTGGATAAATGATATTGATACCTTGGTTTCAAAAGAAAAACTTCTATTTTTACTATTCTTGGAATTGAAGTTCATCTGTCAATTGGGATAAGCATGGATTCACATAATAATCTCCTTTCTTTTCTAGATTGGCCACCATAAACACATTCTCCTCGTTGGGATAAATGAGATTGATGCTTCGGTTTCTATAGAGATACTTCCATTTCTACCATTTTTAGAATCGAAGTTCATCTTTCAATTGGGGTAAGCGAGGATTCACATAATAATTTTGATTGTTTTCAAGATTGGGCACCATAATCACATTCCCCTCATTCAGATAAATATTTTGATGCTTTAGTTTCATGAGAAAAACTTGTGTTTTTACTATTTTTAAAATTAAAGTTCGTCTTTCAATTGGGATAAACATGGATTCACATAATAATCTCCTTTCTTTTCCAGATTGGGTATCACAAACACATTCTCCTCATTGGGATAAATGATTTTGATGCTTTGGTTTCATCAGAAAAACTTGTTTTTCTACCATTTTTAGAATTGAAGTTTGTCTTTCAATTAGGATAAACATGGATTCACATAATAATCTCCTTTCTTTTCATGATTGGGCACTATAAATGCATTCTCCTTATTGTGCTAAATGATTTTGATGGTTTGGTTTCACAAGAAAAACTTTTCTTTCTACCATTTCTAGGATTAAAGTTCATTTTTCAATTGGGATAAACAGGGATTCACATAATAATCTCCTTTCATTCAATGATTGGGAACTATAAACACATTTTCCTTATTGTGATAAACGATTTGATGCTTTGGTTTTGTAAGAAAAACTTTTCTTTCTACCATTTTTAGAATCAAAGCTCGTCTTTCAATTGGGATAAACATGGATTGACATAATAATCTCTTTTTCCTTCATCATTGGGCCCTACAAACACATTCTTCCCGTTGGTTGATGCCTTGGTTTCATATGAAAAACTTCACTTTCTACCTTTTTTAGGATTGAAGTTTGTTTTTTAATTTGGATGAACATGGATTCACATAATAAACTTCTTTCTTTTCATGATTGGGCATCATTAACACATTCTTCTCGTTCGGATAAATGATATCGATTCCTTGGTTTCAAAAGAAAAACACTTATTTTTACTATTTTTGGAATTGAAGCTCGTCTATCAATTGGGAAAAGCATGGATTCACATAATAATCTCCTTTTTCTTGGAGATTGGGCACCATAAACACATTCTCCTCATTGGGATAAATGAGATTGATTCTTTGATTTCTAAAGAGATACTTCCATTTCTACCATTTTTAGAATTGAAGTTCGTCTTTCAATTAGGATAAGTGAGGATTCATAAAATAATTTCCATTGTTTTCAAGATTGGGCACTATAATCACATTCTCCTCACTCAGATAAATATTTCGATGCTTTGGTTTCCTAAGAAAAAGTTGGTTTTTTACCACTTTTAGAATTGAAGTTTGCCTTTCAATTGGGATAAACATGGATTCACATAATAATCCCCATTCTTTTCAAGATTGGGTATCACAAACACATTCTCCTTATTGGGAAAAATGATTTTGATGCTTTGGTTTCATTAGAAAAACTTGTTTTTCTGCCATTTTTAGAATAGAAGTTCATATTTCAATTGGGATAAACATCGATTCACATAATAATCTCCTTTCTTTTCATGATTGGGCATTATAAACACATTCTTCTTTTTGTGATAAACGATTTTGATGCTTTCATTTTTTAAGAGAAACTTCTCTTCCTACCTTTTTTAGAATTGAAGTTTGCCTTTTAATTGTGATAAACATGGATTCACATAATAATCTCCTTTCTTTCCAATATTGGTCACCATAAACACAATCTCCCCATTGGGATAAATGATATTATTGCTTTGGTTTCATAAGAACAACTTCTCTTTCTACCATTTGTAGAATTGAAGTTCTTTTTTTAATTGGGATAAACAGGGATTCACATAATAAGCTTCTTTCATTCCATGATTAGGAACTATAAACACATTTTCCTTATTGTGATAAACGATTTTGATTCTTTGGTTTTGTAAGAAAAACTTCTCTTTCTACCATTTTTAGATTCGAAGTTCATCTTTCAGTTGGGAAAAACATGGATTGACATAATAATCTCCTTTTTTTTATTATTGGGCACCGTAAACACATTCTTCCCATTAGTTGATGCCTTGGTTTCATTAGAAAAACTTCCCTTTCTACCTTTTTTAGAATTGAAGTTCATTTTTTAATTGGAATAAACATGGATTCACATAATAATCTCCTTTCTTTTCATGATTGGGCACCATAAACACATTCTCCTCATTCGGATAAATGAGATTGATGCTTTGGTTTCTAAAGAGATACTTCCATTTCTACCATTTTTAGAATTAAAGTTCATCTTTCAATTGGGATAAGTGAGGATTCACATAATAATTTCCACTGTTTTCAAGATTAGGCACCATAATCACATTTTCCTCATTCAGATAAATATTTTGATGCTTTGGTTTATGCAAAAAACTTGTTTTTCTACCATTTTTAGAATTGAAATTCATCTTTCAATTAGGATAAACATGGATTCACATAATAATCTCTTTTCTTTTCAAGATTGGGTATTACAAATACATTCTCCTCATTGGGATAAATAATTTTGATGCTATGGTTTCATTAGAAAAACTTGTTTTTCTACCATTTGTAGAATTGAAGTTCGTCCTTCAATTAGAATAAATATGGATTCACATAATAATCTCCTTTCTTTTCATGATTAGGCACTATAAACACAATCTTCTTATTATGCTAAATGATTTTGATGGTTTGGTTTTACATGAAAAACTTCTCTTTCTACCATTTGTAGAATTAAAGTTTGTTTTCCAATTGGGATAAAAAGGGATTCACATAATAATCTCCTTTCTTTCCATGATTGGGAACTGTAAACACATTCTCCCTATTATGATAAACGATTTTGATACTTTGGTTTTGAAAGAAAAACTTCTCTTTCTACCATTGTTAGAATCAAAGTTCATCTTTCAATTGGGATAAACTTGGATTGACATAATAATCTCATTTCCTTTCATCATTGGGCCCTACAAACTCATTCTTCCCGTTGGTTGATGCCTTGGTTGGATAAGAAAAACTTCACTTTCTACCTTTTTAGAATTAAAGTTCATTTTTTAATTTGGATAAACATTAATTCACATAATAATCTCTTTTTTTTTTCATGATTGGGCATCATAAACACATTCTTCTCATTCAGATAAATGATATTGATTCCTTGGTTTCAAAAGAAATTTTTTTTTAATATTTTTGGAATTGAAGTTCGTTTGTCAATTAGGAAAAGCATGGATTCACATAATAATCTCTTTTCTTTTCGAGATTGGGACCATAAACACATTCTCCTTATTAGGATAAATGAGATGATATTGTAGTTTCTAAAGAGATACTTCTATTTCTACCATATTCAGAATTGAAGTTCGTCTTTCAATTGGGATAAGCGAGGATTCACATAATAATTTCCATAGTTTTCAAGATTGGGCACTATAATCACATACTTCTCATTCAAATAAATATTTTGATGCTTTGGTTTCATGAGAAAAATTTGTTTTTCTATCATTTTTAGAATTGAAGTTCATCTTTTAATTGGGATAAACATCGTTTCACAAAATGATCTCCTTTCTTTTCAAGATTGGGTATCACAAACACATTCTCCTCATTGGAATAAATGATTTTGATCCTTGGGTTTCATTAGAAAAACTTGTTTTTCTACCATTTTGAGAATTGAAGTTCATCTTTCAATTAGGATAAACATGGATTCATATAATAATCTCCTTTCTTTTCATGATTGGGCACTATAAACACATTCTCCTTGTTGTGCTAAATGATTTTGATGGTTAGGTTTCACAAGAAAAACTTCTCTTTCTATCATTTGTAGAATTAAAGTTCATTTTCCAATTGGGATAAACAGGGATTCACATAATAATCTCCTTTGTTTCCATGATTGGGAACTATAAACATATTCTCCTTATTGGGATAAATGATTTTGATGCTTTGGTTTCATCAGAAAGACTTGTTTTTCTACCACTTTTAGAATTGAAGTTCATATTTCAATTGGGACAAATAAGGATTCACATAATAATCTCCTTTCTTTTCATGATTAGGCACTATAAACACATTCTTCTTATTGTGATAAACGATTTTGATGCTTTGGTTTCTTAAGAAAAACTTCCCTTCCTACCTTTTTTGGAATCGAAGTTAACCTTTCAATTACGATAAATATGGATTCACATAATAATCTCCTTTCTTTTCAAGATTGGGCACCATAATCATATTCTCCTCGTTGGGATAAATGATTTTGATGCATTGATTTCATAAGAAAAACTTATCTTTATACCATTTTTACAATTGAAGTTCGTCTTTCAATTGGGATAAGCACGGATTCACATAATAATCTCTTTTGTTTTCAAGATTGGGCACCATAAATGCATTTTCCTTGTTGTGATAAATGATTTTGATGTTTTGGTTTCATAAGAAAAACTTTTCTTTTGACCATTTTTAGAATTTAAGTTTACTTTTCAATTAGGATAAACATGGATTCACATAATGATCTCCTTCCTTTTCGTCATTGGGCACTATAAACACATTCTTCTCGTTGGGATAAATGACATTGATGCCTTCGTTTAATAAGAAAAACTTCCCTTTCTACCATTTTTAGAATTAAAGTTCATTTTTTAATTGGGATAAACACAAATTTACATAATAATCTCCTTTCTTTTCATGATTGGGCATCATAAACATATTCTACTCATTTGGTTAAATGATATTGATGCCTTGGTTTTAAAAGAAAAACTTTTATTTTTACTATTTTTGGAATTAAAGTTCATTCGTCAATTCGGATAAACATGGATTCACATAATAATCTCTCTTCTTTTCAAGATTGGGCACCATAAACACATTCTCCTCATTGGGATAAATGAGATTGATGCTTTGGTTTCTAAAGAGATACTTTCATTTCTACTATTTTTAGAATTAAAGTTCATCTTTCAATTGGGTTAAGCGAGGATTCACATAATAATTTCTATTGTTTTCAAGATTGGGCACCATAATCACATTCTCCTTATTCGGATAAATATTTCGATGCTTTGGTTTCATAAAAAAAAAACTCGTTTTTCTACCATTTTTAAAATTGAAGTTCGTTTTTCAATTGGGATAAACATGGATTCACATAATAATCTCCTTTCTTTTCATGATTGGGCACTATAAGCATATTCTCCTTGTTGTGGTAAATGATTTTGATGCTTTAGTTTCACAAGAAAAACTTCACTTTCTATCATTTTTAGAATTAAAGTTCATCTTTCAAATGGGATAAACATGGATTCACATAATAATCTCCTTTCTTTTCATGATTGGGCACCATAATCATATTCTTCTCATTAGGATAAATGATTTTGATGCTTTGGTTTCAGAAGAAAAACTTGCTTTCCTACCATTTTTAGAATTAAAGTTCATCTGTCAGTTGGGATAAGCGTGGATTCACATAATAATCTCCTTTCTTCTCATGATTGCGCACAATAAACACATTCTCCTTATTATGATAAATGATTTTAATGCTTTGGTTTTGAAAGAAAAACTTTTTTTTCTACCATTTTTAGAATCGAAGTTTGTCTTTCAAATGGGATAAACATGGATTGACATAACAATCTCCTTTCTTTTCATCTCTGGGCACCATAATCATATTCTTCTCGTTGGGATAAATGATTTTGATGCTTTGGTTTCATAAGAAAAATTTGTTTTTCTGCCTTTTTTAGAATTAAGGTTCATTTTTTCAATTGAGATAAACATAGATTCACATAATAATCTCCTTTCTTTTCATGATTGGGCACTATAAACGCATTCTTCTCATTGGGATAAATGATTTTGATGCTTTGGTTTCATAAGAAAAACTTGCTTTTCTACCATTTCTAGAATTAAAGTTCGTCTATCAGTTGTGTAAACATGGATTCACATAATAATCTCCTTTCTTTTCATGATTACGCACTATAAACACATTCTCCTTATTGTGATAAACGATTTTTATGCTTTGGTTTTGAAACAAAAACTTCTCTTTCTACCATTTTTGGAATTGAAGTTCGTCTTTCAATAGGGATAAACATGGATTGACATAATAATCTCCTTTCTTTTCATCTTTGAGCACCATAATCACATTCTTCTCGTTGGGATAAATGATTTTGATGCTTTGGTTGCATAAGAAAAGCTTGCTTTTCTGCCTTTTTTAGAATTGAAGTTCATTTTTTAATTGGTATAAACATAGATTCACATAATAATCTCCTTTCTTTTTATGATTGGGCACTATAAACACATTCTCCTAGCTGTGATAAATGATTTGATGCTTTGGCTTCATAAGAAAAGCTTTACTTCCTACCTTTTTCAGAAACAAAGTTCATCTTTCAATTGGGATAAACATGGATTCACATAATAATCTCTTTTCTTTTTACGATTAGGCACCATAATCATATTCTTCTCCTTGGGATAAATGATTTTGATGCTTTTGTTTCATAAGAAAAACTTGCTTGTTTATCTTTTTTAGAATTGAAGTTCGTTTTTCAATTGGGATAAACATGGATTCATAGAATAATCTCCTTTCTTTCCATGATTAGGCACTATAAATACATTCTCTTTGTTGTGATAAATGATTTTGATGCTTTGGTTTCACAAGAAAAACTTCACTTGCAAACATTTTTAGAATCAAAGTTCGTCTTTCAATTGGGATAAACTTGAATTCACATAATAATCTTCTTTCTTTTAATGATTGGGCACTATAAACACATTCTTCTTGTTGTGACAAATGATTTTAATGCTTTGGTTTCATCAGAAAAGCTTCCCTTTCTGCCTTTTCTAGAATTGAAGTTCATTTTTCAATTGGGATAGATATGGGTTCACATAATAATCTCTTTTCTTTTCATGATTGGGCACTATAAACACATTCTCTTTGTTGTGATAAAAGATTTTGATGCTTTGGTTTCATAAGAAAAACTTGGTTTTCTACCATTTTTAGAATCGAAGTTTGTCTTTCAATTGGGATAAATATGGATTCACATAATAATCTCTTTTCTTTTCATGATTGGGCACTATAAACACATTCTCCTTGTTGTGATAAATGATT